>JAUESH010000024.1:17015650-17060740 GCA_032275165.1 Synergus magnus
AAATCTCTTAAAATCCTTAGAAATCTTATCAAATTCCATGAAATCCTTAAAAATTCCACAAAATCTTTTAAAAATCACCACGACAAAGCTTCCTCTGTGAGGAAGCAAAATGATTAGAAATCTCACAAAATTCCACAAAATCTTTTAATAATCATAAAAATCTTTTGAATTTTCCTGAAATTCCTCGAAATTTTACGAAAACACTAGAAATCGATTAAAATTCGTTGGAATCTCTTAAAGTTCTTGTTAAAAACCTCTTAAATTCCTCAAATGTAACAAAATGTCCCTAAAATCTTACATACATTGTTGTTTCAAACCTGCTCTCTAAATTTGAATCAGCGAATTTTCATTGATTTTTGAATGACTTGAAGTTGTAAGAAGTAAAGTAAATAATCGTGCGCGTAGTGCGCCTGTTGGTTTGCTGGTTGAGATAAATTCTTCACTTGCAAATTAATACATTTGTTGAACTCATATTGTACAAAGGTATGTAAATATCACTCAGCCCATTATAACGTAAATTTGATGAATTAATAAGTAAATACCTAATGTATTTCATTTTGATATGTAAGTTTCTTGTTATTAATATAATTCTTTTGGTTTGAAGAAATGTGTAAAATTGAAAAACGGCTGTTATTGAAAGGAAACACGTTCCATTTCGCGGATGCCTTTCGATAATTGTTTTCTCGCACTAAAGAAAAGCCGGCGTATTCCCGAAAGGATAGAAAAACCTTTACATGACAAAGTGGCACGTCGAGGTTATTAGAGGCAACGTTTCTTTGATCAAGTCAAGGTTACGTGATTGCTGCTAACAGTCAGGTCGACAGCCGTGGAAACTCGATAAGGCGATTTCCCGATATGTGCGGCCGAACACGGAGCCGACTTTTACTATTGCAGAAAACTTTCACGAATTCGCTGTATAGCGTAATACCTTTCGTAGACCATCGTTCGACTTTGACGGCCAATCTTCTTTTACATAATATATTATTGGAAAAAAGCCTAGTTACTTTATTCAAGTCATATATTTCTTCTAAGAAAATCACAAAGAGCTACTTTTCAAATAAAAAATTCTATCTGAGATTGTCAGAGAAGCTTATACAGTAAAAAAAGTTTCGTAGCTTACGCGTACTATGAGGTATAAGATGAAAATCTCATTTTTAAATTGGAAAGCTTACTTTTTTGAGATTCAAATGATAATATTGAAACTGAAAATACGAAAAGAACATTCAAGTGATTTTCTCTTAATTTTGAACATGTAAATCTACACGTTCTTGATTCTTTGCAAGAAACAATAAACAAATAAGAAAAGATTTGCATCAATAGGTCATACACGTTTGTTTTCTCTATGAATGAATTTTATGACTCCGGCGTGTAAGCCAGTGAGAAAATATAGAGTAGATAGAACGTGATAGTGTTTATACAACATGAGTCATGGATTTAATCGAAAGTGAATACATTATACCTGTTAATGCGATAACTGGCTTGGCAATTTTTAAATACTTTTGCGCGGATAGCCTAGATAGCATAAATAAATGCAAGAAGTGCTTTTGAAAATCTAGATTCCGAATAGCCTTCAGATGAAAAGTTCACAGGTGTGCAGACAGATATATAGGATAATAATGATAATTATTATTATACGGTCGATGTTATTTATTGATACCTCGTGTGAATTGAAAGTTACACTTTTTCATTTAATTATGAAGTTCAGTGACTGGCCGAGTCAGTTTACTGACTCGGCCAGTTTATGATGACCTTGACCAGAAACGTAATCGAATTATCTTGTAATCTATAATATAATCTTAACGATCAAATCGAGAATAAAATCTCAATAAAAGTTATCTATTTTCAGAGTTGTATAATATTAATAAAATAGATTAATAAAATACTAATTAAGTTGGGTACTTTTTAAACGTTGAAGATCCCTCTAAATTTCGCGGGGAAATTTTTAAGATTTGTTTGTGGATAAAAACGAGTAGAAACAACCGCGAGTATAACGTCTGAAGAAAAACCCTATGAGAATGTGACAAAGAAACCCGACAGCCTCGTACCTGTCTGCTCTTGTTTTTGAGCTGCGGAATGCCTAATCGCTACGATAATTAATCGTTGCCTCGACCATTCCTAGCGAGTTACAAATATTTTTAATATTATTACACGCTGCACGAACGCTTCAGGTGCCATCGCGCGTTATTTCAAATACCTTGCGAATCTTTAATAAAAGCAAAATATTCTGAAAAAATGTTCAATCAGTACACAGAAAAAAATAATGTCTTAAAATTTAATACACTGTCGCTGACTCTTGGATATAGAGTTTCATATAACGTCATATCATAAAATTTCAGCGACTTTTCATTAAATAATAGAAGAATTTCATTAAATTGTAGAAAAAAGTGAACATTATTTAATAAAAAGTCGATGAAATTTTATGATATGACGTCATATAAAACTCTATATCCAAGTGTCAGCGACAGTGTATTAAATTTTAAGACATTATTTTTTTTCGTGTAAGTACTTCTTGTATCATAATGAAGAGGAATATTCTCACTCCGTTGCTACACTGAAAGAAATATTTGGTAATGACATCCAACAGTTGGACTCTGGGGCGCCATCCAATTTTATTGGATGGTACAAACAACTCTTGGATGACAGAACCAATTCCTAGATGACGTAACTAACACTTGGATAGCATAATTAACGTCATATAAGTCAAGAGTTGGATGATAGAGCCAAGCGTTGGTTACGTCATCCAGAAATTGGTTCTTTGATCGAAGAATTGGTTGTACCAGCCAATAAAAATTGGATGGCGCCCCAGAGTCCAACTGTTGGATGTCATTACCAACTATTTCTTTCAGTGTATCTGCTTAAGCATATTCTGTCGCCACTCGCCGGAGCACCAATCACCCATGGTATCAGTTATCATTTTCCTAAATGTTTATATAAACAATGTTTATATAAATATATCCTGGAAACGATAGTCCACACACCATGAACCTAAGACAAAGGATTCCGATGCGTACGATCGACATCGCCGATGTCAACCAACAGCGAAACCAGTCGTCTTTAGGACTCGATTGGCTCAATACGAGATCACTTTACCGCGAATAAGATCATGCGTATAATTTAATTTTTGTCCTTCAGTTTGTCTTTTATTGAGATATACATATATATCTCAACTATGGTAGCCCATAAGACATTGTTTTATAATAAAAGTTTACGCTAAAATCCTATCTTAAAAAAGTGGTGTAACGAAATGTCTCGAAAATCTCGCATACATTGTTATTGCAAACCTGATTGGCTTTTCAATGACTTGAAGTTGTAAGAAAAAAAAAAATAATCGTGTTGGTTTGCTCTTAACATTTGACGAAAACATTCGGAATCCATTCAAATACGTTAAAATTTCTTAAAATTCCTAGATACCTCTTGCGAAATCTTTTAAAATTCCACAAAAATCTTCAAAATCATAAATCTCTTGAAATCCCTTAATTTTTTACGACAACCTTCGAAATCCTTTTAAATTCTAAAAAAATATTTTGAAAATCATAAAAATCTTTTGAAATCCCTCAATAGAATCTCTTGAAATCCGATCAAATTCCTGAAAATCCCTTCAAATTCATAGAAACCTTTTGAAATCTTTTTAAATTCCTCGAAATTCCACAACAAGATTTAAAATCCTTTAAAATCCCTTAAACCTTCCAGAAACCTTTAGAAATCTCTTAAAATTTCACGAAAACCTCAAAATCCCTTAAAATTCGATACAATCTCTTAAAATTCCCAGAAACTTATTGAAATTCTTTAAGATTCTACGATAACTATTAAAACCTCTTTGTATTCTTTAAAATCCATTAAAATTATTATAAATCTCATCAAATTCCATGAAATCCTTAAAAATTCCATAAAATCTTTTAAAAACCAGAAAAATCTCTTTAAATCCCTTAAAATTATTTAAAATGTCATACAATTCCAAAAAATCTTTTAAAAATCATAAAAATCTCTTGAGTTCTCATAAAATTCGTCGAAACACGAAAATATTTTAAATCGCTTAAAACTCTTAACCCTTTGAAATCTATTAAAATTTCACAAGTCTTCGAAATCGCTTAAGATTCATTGAAATCTTTTCAAATTCTTCAAAATTACAAAAAAATTAAAAATTTCTTGGAATTCTTAAAAATCTCTTAAAATTTTGATGAATTCCTTTAAAATTCCGCGAAATGTACTGAAATACCTTAAAATTCTACGAAAAATTTTAATAATCCTAAAAATCTACTGAATTTCGTAAAAATCACTTAAAAATTGTCAAAATCCCTCAAAATTCCTAGAAACCTCTTGAAATTCCTCTCTAACCTGCTCTCTAAATTCGAATCAGCGAAATTCCGCTGATTCAGATTAAGAGAGTGATTGGATTTCGAATGACTTGAAGTTGTAAGAAGTATGTAAAACAAATAATCGTGCGCGTAGAGCGCGTGTTGGTTTGCTAGTAATCTATAAAAAGTAATCGAAAGTGATATTAATATTTGTTCAACTTATCAAAGAAACTCTAGTAAAAAATAATTTTCATTTCGTTTTTGGTAATAATATTATACGCAGCATAGTTTTTAATCTCAAAAATCTATACCTCTTTTTCAATGCGATTTCACATTGATATATATTTCTGTGATATTCCCGTCCCTTTTAATAGTGTTTGCCGGAAAGCACTGCTCATCGGATCCGTTTCAGTCAATATGTATCCTCCTCTTTCCTTTGCCTACAATCAGTGACGAATTCCTGTTCGGAAATCGTTAACAGCAATTTGATTCAATTCCGCGTTTGCACTGATATGAGAGATGACACATCATATTTTAATTAAATACGCTCATCACCAAAACGTTCAACGCTGAATCGGTATGTATTATTAATCTCATATGAGCGCTTTGAGTGGAAATTAGATTCCAACATTCCAAGTCTGTACATTTGGTTAATTTAGAGTTTTAAACCTTTCATTCTTTATCATTTTACAGTATTCGAAAATAATACGTTAATTACAGTCAAAAACGTAATATTAACATGTTACCCTCTTGCGGATTAATATGAGATCAAATTTTCTTATATTAACCAGGGTGTCTGGCGGACCGGGCAACCGGGAAAACCCCGGGAATTTTATTTAGGACCCGGAATTTTTTGTATTTTATCGAAAAATCGACTTTTTTCTCCTTTTTCTGCTACTACTTTTTTCTACTTTTTTTTTCTAGATACTTTTTATATTATTTTAAAATTTCTATTTCTACATACGTTACGTCCGGACGCGACATATCCTTCCTTCATTAAAAATTTGAGTAAAGTATGAAGAAAATGCAAATAATTATCGTGTGTGCGTATGTGTATCAGTGGGCCCACTAGTATTCTATCCATTATAACTTGTAGGATTACAATTTAGATTATATAATAATAATTATAACTCATGTTTATGTTCCCACAGATCTTGGAGAAGAGAGAATTTTCTCACGTTCACTTTTTTTTTATTCAACAAAACAAAAAATCGATTTCGCTTTTCACTTGGGATTTTAACGGTTCAAGGACTGGTGCCTTCAACAATTTTAAACAGCCATTCCTTGGAGATAGTTGGCTCAGCCGCAATGAAATTACTCAAAATCACTATAAATCTTGACTCCTCTTTGAAATCCGATGAAATTCCTTAAAATTCTGTAAAATCAATTTAAATCCCTTAAAATCCCGGGCAGCGCTGAGTAAATTTTTTGCCAGTATTGCAATAAATTTGAAAAATACTTAAATTTAATATAAAAAAAAGCATTTAATTAAAGACAATTAAACACAAAGTTAAATCCAATTTCCTCAACTGCGGAAAAGTAGAATTAAAAGAGTGGATTGAAACCCTTTTTTTTTTATCAGGAAATCGACTATTTTTCTTCGGATTGCTCGACCGATAAGTTGTTATCACCGTGATTCGAGGTTTTTTTTCTCTCTTTCTCTCTACATTGGGAACTACGTTGAGCGAAAAAACCGTGAAAGGACTCCTTTGCTTTCTCACTTGTAGATTCGTTGATGGAGGGTAGGTGCGCGCGGCAGCTAATTCATAACTCCGTTCACGCCTCCCTGATTTCTCCTCGGGTTCATATTGTCATGCTCGATCTCCCGACGTGCCACAGCACAAACTACCGCAATACCGCATCGACATGTATGCTCGTACGTGCACGAATTGGTACACGCGAAGGAGTTTATACTCACGCGAGGAATGTTCGCGCTCAGAATGCAATGTGAACAACATACATTATTATCGTTATTCCTCCACCCCGTAGCCATCGCAAAGCGTACAAATCCTACTTCTCCTGTGCAAGCACAGGTTTCTCCAGTGATGGGACATCGAAAAAAAAAACATCGATGTTTTAGATCATCAATACATCGAAAAAGTGGGCGTCAATGTCAGAAACATCAATATCGGCGTCTAAACATCGAGATTTCCGATGATTCGATGTCGACGTCACATAGAAAAAAAAGAGAAACATCTATATATTATAATACACGGTGTGTAGTGATCAGGCAATTTGAAATTTCCGGGTTTTTTCGCGGTCAAATTTTTTTTTTCCTCCGAACAATTTATACATGTCTTTTTGTGATTTTTGAAAGTCAACGTATGCATAGAAATAGAAATGTTAACATAATATACATAGAAAAAATGTATGGTATAAAGAAAACAATTATTTTTTTGTACGTGTTAAACTTATTTTTAATCACAGACAGAAGTGATAAATATTAATCGAAAGTACATATTCTAAAATTTTAATAACACGTAAAATAAATATTTCTTAATTTATGCAGTCAGAATCACAAGTAGTTGCTTAAATGCTACTAAAATCGGAAGAATGAAAAGTAGAAAAGTCGATTTTTCTATAAAATACAAAAAATTCTCGGGTTTTTGTCCCGGTTTCCCGGTCCGCTAGACACCCTGTATAAAATTAATATATCGATGTTTTCGATGTTACCGCGATGTCGATATCCCATCACTAGGTTCATGGAAAAAAGAAAATGAAAATAAATGGCTGAATTTACCATTTAATATAGTCAACATGTGCTCTGAACGCATTTTTCCTGGAATTTAGTAAGTTTTATTATTTTAAATTGTAACTTTTACAACGAAAATAGCAGGGTTTACAATTTTCTTAACAAAAATTATAATTTAAAATAGTAAAAACTTAATAAATTCCAGGAAAAATGTGTTCAGAGCGCATTTTGACTATTTTAAATGGTAAATTCCAACATTTTCTTTTTTGCGTGTTTCTCCACAAAGCTAACAAGGAAAGTACCCGAATTTTCTGGATATATTTTCGACATCTGCATACATTTTTAAAGAAATTTATTAGATACGTTTTTGATATTTTCTGGATAAATTTTTGGACTAAAATCCTGGATAAATTTTTGAACGAAAATATTGGATTAATTTTTGGACAAAAACTCTGTATTTTATATTTTCGGGAAACTGAAATTTCGGGAATTTGAATTTTCGATATTTTTCCACATTCGGGATTTTTTATTTTCGGTAAAAAGATGTTGTCCCTAAAAAGCTCCATTGGGACAACATCTTTTTGCCGAAAATCTTTTTATTGAAAATAATCTTATGAAGACAGGGTCGAAGTTTGGACAATACTGTGTTTTGCATTAAGACCATCAAAGTTTCAATGCTAACATTATTCCACCGAACTTAGGATGGAGCTTAGATTTCGGCTAACAGATTCTGCTTGGTAGTGAACTAGTAAACTGAGAAAAGTGGTTGATGGAGTCAACAAAACTCAGTTATGAAAACAAGTTTTCTTGTTTCAACGAAATATCCCTCGTTATATTTGTTTGCATGACAAAAGAAGGGGTGTAAAATTCGAAAAATAATCTTTACGTAAGTTATTTACGATCGAGTTCTTAGAAAAAAATGCTCAACCATGAAAAGTAGGTAACTTGATGTTGATAAAATGAATTTTAAATAATTCGATTGGAAATTTGTGGAAATCCTAGGAAGTAAAATTTGAACATTCTCCCAATATGTGCACTTTCTGATTGATTAACCGGATACCACGACTAGAATTTAAAATTCCCCTTTTATATTCCATCGATTTCTAGAAGATTCCCACATCCTGCATGGAATTTATTAAAATTTGAAGACTCTATTCAGGATACATACAAGAGAGGATTCGAAATGCTGGTTATCGTCGTAAAACCCTTAGATGCCTTTTCATCTTTTTACTTCTATCGCTCAGACGAATGACGTGGCTTCTATCTTGCGAAGTGGAAACAACAGGAAAAACGAAGACGCGAATGACAAACAATATCAGCAGCCGGATGCGCGTATTGCGAACGCCTCTTTACTTTATGTCCGATATTATTATGTCGATTGATCGTAAAAAAAGAAATTCAAAGAGAACGAGAGCTAGTTTATTCTTTTGTACAACTTCTTTCTGTTATAAGAAATATTCCGCGCTTGTAGGAAAGGAGGAGAATGAGAAAAAAATAAACAAGTTCAGAGAGTTAAACACGAGTCAGTTCATAGAATGAAAATACTAAATTACTAAAAGGAGAAATGAAATTCGCAGCAGGTAATAAGCTTGTAAAAAATATTAAACAAGATTGTACAATATCTGCATTTAAGTTGAAAGAAAGAAAGAAAGCAATTTCAATTTAAACGTGATCGCTGAATTGCTACGTGACCTGAAAAACCTGGGATAGTCATTGCATTTTGAAAAACTTCTGGAAAAGTCATGGAATGTCGAATCCTAACTTTTATATAAAAAGCTGAATTATAATTGTTCTTAAAGTGTTCGGTTTGTAATAATAATTTATTACAGAATTCTCTTTTACTTTTATGAAAATATTATTGAGAATTGTTTAAGAATTCAATAATTTATTGATGAAAAGTCATATTATTATTGCCTCAGAATCAGTTAAAATTAAACCTAATTAACTGGATTTTTTAAAAGTATAGACCTGGAAAACCCTGGATTGAAAATAAACATTTTCAAATATTAAAAATTTCAGGACAACAGAAAAATCTCGAAATTCGGTTTATGTACATAAATTATAGAAAGGTTCGTTAATAGACTCTTATATTTGGAAAACATTGTCTGGACTTTTTGCTCTTTTATTATTGATATTTTTTCATTCGTGCAGTAAAAATGGAGCAGATCAGAGTTGGTCTGCATATGTCGATTCGTAAGCAACTATTGTTTATCGCCGATTTAGCAATGCCGGAGAGCCTCGCTGAATTCGCAATATTATTTTGCTCTCACCCTCCAACTTGGATCCCTTGTGAATCCACGGTGGAAATGTTTCGCGGAAAAACGCAAAAATCCACGATCAACGTGATTCGCGCGTGAACTGATTCGAAAGGTTTGATCGTTCGAAGCAAACTATTTGCAATTGCACTCGATCTGGATCTAGAGAGAATAATTCTACTTCAAGGATCTCTCAGCCTCGTCCTCCTTAAGTCCTCGTTGATACCGAGCGATTTGATCCCAGCTTCGGATTAGCATAAGGCACGTTTCGCAATAAGGATGCTTTACGCGAACCTTGTCGGAGGGTAAATCATTTTGCAAACAAAGAAAAATACTGCTAGGAAATCGCTTTAATTTTCAATTTTAAAAATGCACCTTCAATATTAAGTTGAGGTTTATTCTTCAAATTATTATTATTTTTAATAGCTTGAATTTTTGAAGCATTATTTTGTTTTGGAAGAGGAAATTTATTTAAAACTAGCAGAAATTTACCAAATGTTGCCCGGGATTTGACAAAATTTGAAGTCACTTTAAGGAATGTCGTGTGCTTAAAATATTAAAGTTAATTCTGTAAAATATTATTTCGATATTCTCTTTAGTTAATTACTTTATATGTATTGCTGACCTTCGAATTTATTGTGTATGGGTCATAACAGCAATATGCCTCTCCTTACCGTCGTTCTACGATAAAATAAAAATTTTAAATAAACCAAGTGACAAAGAAAGACTAGTATTTATTGAAAGATCTCCCAATTAAAAAATATTTATTTAGTAACAAACTACAAAGAATTTCAGTATCAGTTTTATATATTTAGATTGTAGATGAATTTATGATTAATTTATAACGTCACGTGCAATGGAAATCCTCTTCACATATGACAATATTGAAACTTAGATAAATATTAGGGGACGTCATCAGACAAATTATTAAACATAATTGCAGTAATGGTGTCCATCTATGTATTTTATAGCAAACAAACCCTTTGCTAATTAAGTAAAGCTTTCTGGCATTAATTTAGATTACCACAATAATGAAATCTGGGTAGTAAAATGATTGCTTTCTTCGTGTTTATTTGTCTTGTTGCTACTCACTCTAAAATTTGAGTAATGAATTTCCGTTCTTTAATAAAAAGAGAGAAAAAATAAGCAGATTAAAGTATCCTTAAGGCATAAAAGAGTACAACTGAGTAAATTATCTTTTTCTAGTAATTTTCAAATGCCAACTACTTTAGGGAAAGTTCATTCATGCCTTATAAAAATGTTTGTTTAGAAAGATATAATTTATCGTAATTTATCGTTATTAAGAGAAGAATGTAATTAAATACTGTTTCCATTAGCTTCAATAGAAGATTTTCTGGTGAGATATAAACTGTTGCTTGAAATGAAATAATCATTCATAATAATAGACATGTTCCTTAAAGAGGGCTTTCCTGTCAAGGAGGTAGGAGGATAATAATTATTTACCTGTAAGCATTTCAAATAGGCTGTGATTATTTTTAATGATAAGACAACATTGTTTTATGCCCACTCCTGCAACTTATAACATACTTCAGTCGAGAACTGACTTTGATCTTTCGTGTATAATTGATTTATTTAATTTCTTTGCCTTTCAGTTGAAAAGTTCGTGAACTCAAATCCCATCAATCTGTCTCCTCACAATTGATCGAGTTGAATATTATTAAGAGGTTTCTAAGAACTTTCAGAGATTCCAACGAATTTTAAGCGATTTTTAGTGTTTTCGTGAAATTTCGAGGAGTTTTAAGAGAATTCAAAAAATTTTTATGATTTTTGTGGAATTTTGTGAGATTTCTAATAATTTTAATGAATTTTAATGGATATAAAGGGACTTCAAATATTATCGTAGAATTTAAAGAAGTTCAAGAAGTTTCTGGGAACTTTAAGAGGTTTTCACGAATTTTAAGGGATTTCAAAAGGTTTCAGAAATTCTAAAGATTTTTAGGATTTTTAAAAGATTTCGTAGAATTTTAAGGTATCTCAGGATATTTCGCGGAATTTTAACAGAATTCATGAAATTTCAACAGATTTTTTTAAAGCTAAGGAATTTCAAGGGATTTTAAATGTTTTGAAATTTTGAGGAATATTAAGAGGTTTACTAAGAACTTTAAGAGATTTTTGTCGATTTTTAAGGGATTTCAAGAGGTTTCTGGCAGTTTTAAGAAATCTTAATTTTAATAAGAGATTTCGAAAATTTTCGTGAAATTTTTTTGCGCCATTAGTTTGTTTTTCTTCTTTCAACTTCAAATCATTCAAGTCAATCAGGTTTACAACAACAATGTATGCGATATTTTCGAGAGATTTTATTACACCACTTTTTTAAGATAGGATGTTTAGTTTCAATTGAAAATTTGAATATTGTCTTCAAATTATCTCCTAGAATAGTGTTCTGTTGTTTTACTTTTGGAATAAAATCAATTTTCTGTCTTTTGAATACGTGAATGGAAAGAATTATAAGAAAGGAGGCGAGCGTCTTTCTTGTATTTCTAGACAGCTTCCTTTTCCCAGTTTCGCTGCCTTTAATAATCATCTACTTCTTTCTGGTGCCGCGTAAAATCCAGTGAGATGGAAAGGAGCCAAAGAGCAGGGGCGGCAGAAACTTTTGTGGAAATCTCCGTTTGCCGTACTTTCTACACCTTCTACGGGGTACAGCGATTCGCTATGATTTGCTGAAATGGTAAAACAACGACCACAGAAAGACGGGGGTTACGCTGCCGAAGGAAAATCAAAATCCAAGGCAGTTCGTTTGACTCGATTTTCTCGTCCTTTTTCCTTTTCCTCGCACGTGTTCCTTCCGCTGTGCTTAGCACACATATTCACTAGACTATGTACTTTGGTAGCCAAATAATTCACTGTACTCTCTTCAACGCGGATGGCAAACTAATATAAAGCCTATAAAGAGTACATTTAGAATGTTTCCTTGAAAAGTACCTGTTAGAAATATTTGCATCTATAGCGATTTTTTGGAAATGGAATTGAGTAGATAAAATGTAATCTGTTGTTTACTGGGTAATATAATTTCTCCATTCTCCTTCAATAATAATTACAAAAATATCTCATAATACTGTTTCCTAAGCTTGCGGTTTTCGCGGTTAAATCTCCCTTTTCGTGGGAAATGTACTTACCGCATGGCATTAGAAAGATCGAAATTTAACGAACTTATTCCGTACTATTTGATTTCCCTCTGAACTTAGGATGCTTAATTAATTTCTGCATTAATTTTTCAATGAACGGATGAAACACTGAATATTTTTCAAGTGCTATCAACCACCATTCCAATTTTTCCTAAATTCAGAAAATCGCTTCTGATTTCACAAAACTAGAATTGTCAATCAATAACTTGATTTTAGTTTTTAAAAAAATCCTGTTACAAAAACTGCTTCTATAAATTGGAAATATCGAAGTGAGTGTATTATTTTAAGGATATAAAATGAATTCAAAAATATTTCAAAAAATTCCGAATGATTTCAGAAGATTTCGAGAAATTTAACAGATTTTAAAGAATCCAAAATCATTTTTTTGTTTTCAACATACTTGAGAATCTTGAACCTCTTTCGAATTTTTTTTAATTCCTTAAAATTACTTGAAATCTCTTGAAATCCTTTTAAATTCCTTAAAATCACTTGAATTCTCTTGAAATCCCTTCAGACTCGCTATAATCACTTGAAATCCTTAAGAATATCTTGATATTTTTGAAATCTTGTGAAATCTCTTGAAAATCCTTATATCTTTGAACTTCTTTTAAAATCCTATCATTTTAAAATCATATCCTTTAATATCATTCAAAGTCCCTTGAAATACTTGAAAATATTTTTAAATTACTTGAAAGTCTTCTAAATTCTTTTGAAATTCTTTTAAAATTCCTTAAAATCAGTTGAAGCTCTGATCTCGATTCTAAAGTACTTCGATTTCGAGCTTGCGAGAATTTATTTTTGATATAATCGCAACCTCTTTTTTATGATAGGATGACTGAATTGTGTAAAAACATTTATCACGAAGTAAATTATTTGGACGTTTCTGTATATGAGGTGTAAGGAAAATTAATTAAAAAAGTAAAAGTAATCAGAAGACAATTGACTTCTTGACAGTTATTGGCACCTGCTTGTTTTATGAACTCGGATTTAATTAAAGTCAGTCTGTTTACGTAAAGTTCAATTGGTTTATTATAGCTTGTTACTTCAAATCATTTGTTATTTATCGAACTTGTTATTTCGCAAAACCTATTGGCAGAGAATATAACATTTAAAAATTTTCATTACAATTTTAAAACGCCAAATAGATTTGCCTCCAAGAAAGTAATTTAATGAGGAAAAAGTTGATTAGGTATATATTCAATTATTCTTATAACAACATATAGGATTATTCGTTGGGAAGTGTTGTACCTAAGGTTCTAAAATAATGGAAAATCTGAAAATGTTCGCAGACACGAGTCTAGTTACGAGCAACGAAATGAGTAAGTACACCTAATATCAGTGCTTTAGTCACATACTAAATATTGTCATTAGTGGCGAACTTTCCATTACTCGAATCCTTTGTTTCGCTAGCCGCGAAGAAAGCGTTCGTCAATTCTAAATAACAGTACTTATCTTATCCATAAAATATCATATATTTACTTATAAATCAAGCCAATCACTTTGGTAATAAATTGTGCCTAATAATAAACTTTATCTAAAATTGCAGGTCGAAAGAATGAAATTGCTTCAGGGTTGAAATAAACTGGGCCAAACAAATCGAAAGGCAACACGTCTAAACCGAAAGTCAACCACCAGATCTATCAATGAGTCGGAGAAGATATCTCACCAGCGAGAGGCAGTAGAATTTCAGCGCTGACGATGATCAAAATTGATCTTAGGAACTTCATCTTCCAATTTTGGTCCTCCTGACTCCTCCTCAACTTATCCCTTCGCTGAGGAAGATATTCCTGAGCTAAAAGAGATCCTGGCACAACATCCTCCCGGGCCGGTGTTAATTTTTGGAACCGGCACTCAAGACAATATCCACCGGAAATGAAGAAAACCGGCACTAAATCGGCACACGGGAGTGGCTATTACACGAGTCTCGGTAGCCGCGTGGTTACCGGTCGTTGCAACGAGAAAGACTGAGTATCGGATCTACCCAGCATGAAGTCGCTCCCTGCCATTCCAATCTGGTGTTTTTTAGTTGGCAAAGTAGTGGCCCAGCCTTCTTACTCTGTTACTTCAACAGGCTGGCTAACTCCTTCCCTCACTCGTTCGACTTGACTCTTGAAGTCTCGAGAGTCTATCCACCGGGAAGGATGAGATTGTCCCCGTTTACCTCGCGAGAGGATTGTGGCCTCTCACCTACTCTACGACGCCATTGAGTAACGATAATCGTCAAAGATCGACATCCAGAGATCCTCACACCTGTTGCTTCGCGATGGTTCTGTCCGAAAAGATCATACGCAGCCTATAGAGGGGTTGGTTCCCAAATACTTGGAAACCCGAGAATTAGATCAAAAAGTGGATAATGAATACCTCGACCCTAAATCGAAATCATCTGCAAACTCACCTGAATGAAGTCTTTTAAAAATCTTTAATTCTTAGGACTTCTGTTAAAATCCTTAAAAAATATATCATATATTTTAATATAACTCTATGATATAGTGATATATTAGAATATAATACGTTGTTCTATCATAAAGTTATATTAAAATATACGATATAATCCTCGTTTTTCTAATTTCTTTTCTAATCCGTTTTTACCCGTAGCCTTTTTAATCTATTTTTGCTCCCATGATTTTTTTAGTCTGCTTTTGATCTCAGCCCCTCAAATTTTATTTTAGATATGACAAAGTTACAGGTGACTTATCCGATATGCAGTTACGGCTATTTTAATTTGGAGGGCAGAATAGGTGAAGAGAGGATTTAAGATAAAAGTAAAATATAATATAATGGTTTGTACATTTAAACGGAATTTCGTTCTTCCATTTCTGTTTGATAATGTGGAGTGAGAAAATACATATTTTTTAAATTCAATAAATATTTATGCGTTCTTATGGGTTATCCAGCTTGATGAAAATTTGCATCGCAACGCAATAAAGTCTTTCACACCCCCTACCTCTCCGCAACTTAGAAACTCGCTCAGAACTTAAACTATATTATTTCCAACAGTGAATGATTCTTATCACGTCTTCAAGATACTGTTTCATCTAATCATAAGACAAAAGCACTCTCTAACTCGTTTCCAACTTGATTAGAACAGTGTCAAATGGAAATTACACACGCCGTACATCGAATACGTGTAGCACGTGTAAATTCAGTATATCCTAAGATAGTATAATAGTATATAATACAACGCATATTGTACCTCATGGCAATACCTAAATGAATGTCATAAAGTTCCATTTGGGACCTAATGAAAATTAAAAGGAAGTAAAGAAAAACAACAGTTTTATTTTTCTGAAATCATTATTTAAGAAGTTTATGAATCTCGTAATTTTTAAAAGAATCATAAAAGTTTCACAGAGGTGATTTAAACTAATTGTCTGAACAAGAAAATCAACAATTTTCTAAAAGTAAAATAAAAATCACCTCAGCTTTAGTCCAGTTCACTTTTTAAAGGGTTTCACTCAATTAGGAAACCGGAAAAGTGAGGAAATTTCTCCCCCGACTGAAAAAGTTGGAACTTAATTTAAACAACAAAAAAACTGAGGATGATTGGATAGTTTCACAATATTTTTTTTTATTGAAATATAGAATTTTTAATTTAGAAATCTGAGAATCTCAAATAAGTTTCGAAAAATTAGTTTCTCGAGAATCTAAAATTAGAAGATTTGTTAAAAAGAACTCTGGTTAAAAAGAACCGGAATATCTCGTAAGAGCATATTAATTGGACTTCTGGTTGTTTTAACCAGATTTTTTTTGGTCAAGTGCACGCTTTATTAAGATGTTTATCACGCTGCAGTAAATGGCGTTTTGCGACTTTTTTAAAATAAGAAAAGAGGAAGTTTAAAATACTAATCAACCATGGTCGAAACAATTTGTCGAGAGCGCTCTTCTTGGGGTACAGGGTTAATGATGTCTCGAGGCGTAAAAACTTAATCAAGGTCTAGTTAAAGACAAGAGAGTCGACGTCGTTTTCTCAAAAAGGCTTTGAGTAAGAGCACAGATTTGCGAAACTCTGAACTCGCAAATAGAATCCATAAGATAGCTGGGAATCAGTGCATGTTAAAATTTTTGTATTTTTTATACGATTTGACAATTTATTTTACGAAAGCGTAAAGAATAGAAATTACCGAGAGTCATCTTGTCACCGCGTCACTTTCATTTTTCTCATTTGTCTCTAACAAATGTACACTGACCTATTTTAATTAATTTATAATCCTATCATTAAGGCCTCCCACTTCTTAACAAATTCGTATTTATTTAAACAATATCTTTTTATGATAATACTTTGAAATTAATGTTAAATCTATTTTCTTTCTATATTTCAGAAACTGACTGGAAGTACGATCTTCCCCGAGACGCTGCAGGACAGCGAACCGGTAGAAGCTGAAATCAGTCAGTATTTTGCACAACTGCATGGAGTTCTTCAAAACATAGAAGCGAAACTCTTGGATAAAATTCAGAATCAACGCCACTATGTAAGAAAGAATTTAGAAACCATAAGACTGGAATTGGAAAGACAAGAAGAAATATTACGAGAAGCCTTGTTGGTAAGTTCCAGATATTTATAGTGAAAGTTTCTTTAAAAAAAAATAGAATGAAAAAATATTTACATTTACAGAATAATTTAATTTAATTTATTAATATATTAATTTAATTACAGAAAGCTGTTTTAATAAAAGATTACCTACATCAAATCAATCTATCAAACTTTATTAAAAATCTAGAAGAGATGGCAAACATGCCTTGTCATTTAATAAAAGAAAAAGAAGAATCTTATGATAAGATCAGGTAAGGAATTTACGATAATAGAACCATTTACAGATTATTATCTGTATTATTCATTAGGGTGGGTGGACAATAAATACTTTTGAAATTCGAAATCGCTACAACGCGGAAAAAATAGCGTATTGGGATCTAAAAAAAGTATAATTAATTTGGAATCGATCGACATGCAGCTTGGTTACCCGTGCTCGAAAAAAGTGTTTTAAAAATTTCTTGTTTGCAGAGTTTTTAAATTTTCTTGAGTTTTATTTTTTTTTTTAATACCTGCAGGTCAAAAATTTCTTTTCAATTTTGTTTCGGATTACTGTCTATCATTTTCTGAGAGATAATTTCTATTTAATTCACCCCTGTTTTCGGAAAATTTGTTTAACACGTTTGTAAATAGAACAATTTTTTGGGGTATTTAAAAACTATACAATGACCTAGGAATCGAAATTGGCAATACAGCGAATTAAAACATTTTTTAGTTTTAAAATTGCCAGTTTCAATTTCTTTGTCTGGGCAATTTTTTTCCTAGTGTAATTTTTTTTTTTCACTGAAAATTATTAAAGTACCCCAAAAAATTATTCTATTTACAAACGTGTCAAACAAATTTTAGGAATTATCTCTCAGAAAATGATTAGTTGAAATCCAAAACAAAATTGAGTAGACTTTCTTGACCTCCAAGTATGTAAAAAAAAATTGAAACTCAAGAAAATGTAAGAATTCTGCAAAAAAGAGGTTTTTGAAACCTTTTTTTCAACCGCAGGTAGTCAATCTGCATGTCGGTCGATTCCAAATTAATTATACTTTTTTAGAGTCCCAATAAAATCCCAATAGGATTTCGAATTTCAGAAATTATATTGTAATTTATTTTATTTTTATTTACTTATATTTATTAGTTTATTTTCGATCTACCATATTATTCATACTGAACTCTTTAATATGAGAAAATCTTTGACCATTTTTCATAGATTTGAAGTCGAGACCTCAGTGATCAAACTTTTGAAAAATCACTGCTCTGTTAGCGTTCCATCAGTTGCCGCATTCTCTTTGACTAATAGTGAAAACCTACCCCCAGACTATAATTTGGAACCACTGATTCCACAAGAACTTCCATGTAAGTTTGATCTCTTCACCTATTCTTTACACTTTTATCAAAATTTATATTGTATTGAGTCAATATATTTCAAGCCATTTAAAAGGTTTCATTAGATTTTGAAGACTAGTTAAAAATTATTAATATTTTCTCTGTTTTAAGGCCCGTGGGAAACTCGCTTCAAGGCTTCAAATGTTGTTTCACCTACACCTTCAATAGCCAATTCAGTATCCAGCGTAACATCTTCCCAAATGGAGCCTTCCATCCTTACAACAGGTACTTATTTTGTCAAAGAATATACTTAAACTATTTATACTATTCTCAAAAATGTTTTTAATTTTCCTAAAAAAATGTATCTCCTTCATTAATAAATTTTAATCGGTGATAGGAAGCACAGAACTTATCAGGCTAGCACACATCGAAGATCCTTCTTGTTTCTATGTACATCAGATAACTTTGACTAGAGAGATTGACAATTTTCATCGAGAGTTAGAAAACTACGCAATAAGGAACAATAAGAGGCCTTCTGAAGTTAAAATAAGTTAGTATTTTTCCCAGTTAATTCAACATTTTTTTAATTGTTTCTTTTTTTAATAATATTTTTCTTCATTTAAGACCATGTGTACATCGTGAAATTCGAGAATTTTTGGTTCCGAGGACGGGTTAAGAGAATATTCAATAATAACTTTGGTCAAGAGGTGTATGAAATATTCTTCATCGATTATGGTAACAATTCACTAGTTGAAATCCATAATATGAGGGATATATTGCCTGTATTTGAGGCTCAAAAAATTTTCGCTATTAAGTGTTGCTTACACGATATCAAGCCAAAAGGAGAAAAGTGGACTCGTGAAGCAGCTGAGGCAATGAATAATATGATTAGTCCAAAGTATATGCAAAAATTTAATATTATTTTTCGTAGATAGTTTGTTATAATACTATTAATATAAAATTATTAAAAATATTTCTTGTACCTGCTTCAGAGACATGGCATTAACGATGCACGTTCACGACGTTTTGGGTGATACGTATAGTGTGGATATTTGCAAAAACACTACGGATAAACCAACATCTTTCAGAGATAGTCTCATATTCATGGGTTTCGGTACTTTTGTTACATCACAAAAGCTTATGGTGAGTCGAGACAAATAGAAATTCTTCTGACGAAATGTTTTATAAAGAGTAATATTAAATAATAAGTCGACTATTTACTTATTTTCCCCCATTTGTAATATTTAAAATCATAAATTTATAATTTCAACCAAACAGAAAATGAATCCAAATGCAGTGAGAAAATATTACTATGCAGAACTCAAGCTCTCGAAATATGTATCAGTTGTGTGTTCCCACATCAAATCTCCGGACTGCATATACGTAATAAGAGTAAGTTGCAAAAAAGTGTAAATTCTTTAAAATAAATATAAAGTACAGAGCTTCCAAAAATATAAATTTTATTTTATTTATTTATTTTTTTTTTTGCAGACAACTAAAGGCATGGTAGAACTTGATCGAATGAGAGCCGAAATGACCAAAGAGTACAAAAAAGGCAAATCCAAAAAACTGATTATATATTCGCCAGAAGTCGGTAAGTTTTAATTATTGTAATAGTCTGAAATTCTAAAATCTGATTGTTCGAACTAAAAGAAAATTTCTTTAAAACAATAAAATATGATAAATATTTTACAGGAATGACTTGTGCTGCACCTATCGATGCAAACTGCTGGCATCGAGCCATAATCACTGATCTACCCTGTGAAAAAATGGTCGAAGTGTTTTACGTTGACATTGGACTGACGAAAGTCTTGCCCTTTAACCACATTCGAAAAATGCAGCAGAAGTATATGAATTACGCAACTCAAGTATGTGAACCCCTTTTACCAGAAAAACAGTTATTTCTTTAATGCTTCAACAAGATAATGATTTAAAATATATTTTTTAAACAGGCTGTAGAAATTAAGTTGAGAGATCTGGCTCCTTTGCCATCCGATCGTGGAAAGTGGAGTGCTAATACGATTGACTTCGTTAAGTTACATCTAAGCGACGTTAAAGTAAAAGTTGTTGCTTTCAATGAGAATGAACACAACAAAGGATTCTGCAAATCTTACAGCGCTTGTTTGTATACAATGGATGAAACAAACTTCGGTGCTTTATTAGTCAGCGCTGGTCATGCAATCAGTACCGGAGTAAGGTAAGGTTTATTTCAAATTACTATATCGTAGCTTATAGGGATCCCGGAGTCGACTTCGATTCTTCGAAGGAATCGAGCGCTGAGAATCGATTCCTTCGAAGAATCGGAGTCGATTCCGGAACCCTAGTAGCTTAAAGCAACACCACGTATCTCACCACAATTTTTGGTGAGATACGTGGTGTTGCCTCTTAAGCGACGATTTACTTTAAGAGAAGACAGCAGAAAAATTCCGGTAAACTAGTTTCTTTAGCTTTTGTTTTCATATAAATCTATAATTTTGATTAAAAAATTTGTTTTAGTTCTCAGTGCAGTAGAGTGATTAATCGGGAAATCGAACGAAATCAGCCCAAGAGCACAAAAACCATGAGTATAAAAACCATGAGCAGTTTAAGCTCAGTTTATGGTGGTTCTACGATTTCGCTTTCATCATCAAGATCTGAAAAGATCCTGGACGACATCGACCCATTCAAATTTCGAGTTCTCGTCTTAAACGCGAAATCTCCTGATTGTATTTACGTGGCTGATCCATCCAGACAAGAAATTAATTCACTTTTGAGCGCAGAAATGCAGACTTTCTATAACAGAAATTCAGCTATTCTTGAAGATTTGCCGATGAAAGATCAGATGTACGCTGTTTATTCTACGAAGGACAAAGCCTTTTTCCGTGCTCGGATAATGGATATTAAGTCCGAATCAGAAATCAACGTCTTTTTTATCGACATGGGTGTGGAAGAAACAGTTTCTGTCGAGGATATACAGCCCCTGGACAAGAAATTCTTAAGCATCCCGCGATACCAATTCAAAGTGAAACTTGCAGGCATTACTCCTTGTGGTGGATCATCTTCCTGGCCTTCTACATCCTGCGAGCAGTTGCGAGACATAATTTTCGAAAACGAAAACTGCAAGTTTTTCATTTCAAAAGTGGTAAAGATGTTATACTTTATATGTATTTGGTTGAAATATTTTTTCCTTTCAATATGTAAAATTATTTTTTATTTATATAATTTATTATTAACTATCTAGGGTGAAACAGTGGATGATGCAATTCCAGTGGAACTGTGGGTAAAGCAGTCAAAAACTGAGGGACCACTAGAACCAACAAAAATAGAGATGAACTCTGTGGGTCGAATATTGGTAGCCAGAGGATATGCCCTTCCAGTCAAAAAGTAAATATTGCCAAACATTCGAGTGAAAACTCCCTATTGCGGTTTGTGTTCGCTGATCTCAAATTTCTGAAATTGTACGCGTGTTCAGTTATACACTCGGAACCCACTTGATAACGCTTATCGATTGTCCCTCTAATTCGAAGTAGACTTAGGGTGGGGTCCTTCAAAACGTAAACAAGCTGTGCTACTAATAGTAGATCTATGGTGCTCGCGGCACCTGAGGGGCAGGGAGAAGCACCTCTCACCGAGCCTCTCTCTCGACGCCTCAGTTCCCCTCATCCAAATGTGCGACCGACGCAATTTCTAAGAACGCAAAACTCGGGGCGTCATACAGTGCGGTCTGAGTGTATTTAGTAAACGTTAAAACCGTGCTAAAGAATAGTCACTACTACTTTTGCAGTTTTTAAGGCTCTTATTTTTCTTTTAAGGCTCTTTCTCTTCACAGAGAAACTACAAGTTTGTTGTTGATTTAATTTTTCTTTTAGCTACTCCCAAAACGTTAAGAGGACACTTGCAGTTGAGTTTAAACGGCAACTTAACAAAAGTGAAGAGAGTATTAATTGCATGAGCGAAATAGCCTGGTCAGTGAGAGAAGGGTATGAAGACACTTTGGTCGATTCTATTGCTTCTTCAAACTCCCAAAATGATGATTCCGAATCGGATACATTGAGCGAAGTTGAAAACGTTGAAATCGAAGAGGAATCATCGTCAGATTCTGTGCTTTTGCCACCAGAAATGTCTGCTTGGTTACCACCTGCTCCCATCAGAGAGAACTCATTCATCGCTGTTCCAACATATATCGACAACGATTGCTTTGTATATCTTCACCCAAACAAGGGTTGTAAGTTACAAAATATAATTTTATTAATAATAAAAATTCGATGTTAAATTTAAGATGATATTTTATCTAATAATGGTGTTTAAACTATTTTGTCTTAGACGAACAAATGCTAAAGAAGATAGAAGCTGAATTAGACAAGCGATATAGAAACGCAAAAATAAAATCGTACGATAAAGTTTGGAAAGAAGGTGACATGTGTGTGGCTCAGTATCATCTCAACAAAAAATGGTACAGAGGATTGGTCAAAAAGGTTCACGACTCTGGCATCGTTCAGGTATGAAGATTTCTATCATAAAAAAGAGGTTGCGATTTTATCGAAAGAGCTTCTTTAAAATCGAAGTTTCCAAGTGCGTCATTCCAGATGAAGCCAGTATTCTCGCTTTACCTATTGGCTGGATTTGTATTTTTAGCGATTTCAAAAAATTTATAACAATTTAAAGAGGTTCCAAAAGAATTCAAACAAGTTTCAAGATCTTCAAGTAATTTCAAGATATAATTTTTTTTTATTTCTATAAAATCTATTACATCTCTGGAAATATTCTAAAATTTTATGAAATTCCTTGAAATACTGTACCATCTTGTGAGAGCATTTAAAAACTTTCGAAATTGTTAGAAATCTCTTGAATTCTTTAAAGTCTTTTGAAATATCTTAAAATCTTTTAAAATCTCTTGAATTCTTTGAAACCTTTAGATATAACTAAAAATTTGTTTATATTTCTTTTAAATCTTTTGAAAAATATTTTAAAACCTATTGAAATCCCTTTAAATGTTTTGAATTCTCTGAAAATCTTTGGAATCTCCTGAAATCCCTTATTTAAAATTTAATGAAATCCTCTAAAAAAATGTTTTTATAATTGGATTATTTTTGAATCTAAAATGAAATTATTGAAGATTAAGATATTTAAAATAAAATTTTTTAAAAATATTTTAAGCAGAAATTGACAAAGGCACGCATGAAATTCTAGCGATTTAAAAATTCCATTTTAAAAGATCTTACATTTTGTGTATATTTTTTATTGATATAAGAATTTTTTAATTTCTTAGGTTGAGTTCGTGGATTATGGAAATGTGGAAGACTGCCAAATCGGAACGTTGAAGAAAAGAGTTATACTTGGGAATATACCGATTCAGTGCACAAAATGCGTTATTCATGGCCTTTATCCGGTAAGAGTAAGTTTCAAAACCAACACCTTTTCTTGAACATGCTTAAAAAATTGTATCCTCCTTTACAGAATACTCCAGATGGAATTTGGTCTACACAAAACTTGGACACAATCCACACCTTGCTTGTGGATCAAAAATGCGAAGTAACTGTACTAGACAGAACGGGAATTTCACCACAAGTCCTTCACGTAATTATTTATAATTTATTTTAAATGTGAATGATCTTTAAGAATGCAATATAAAATTATTTGAAAGAAAAATTAAATAGTAACTCATTTGCTAAACAATTTTAGATCTCCATCACTTTGCTGTCGCCAGACAGACGTGAACTAATTAGTTTTCTCCAAGATGTGGGAATGAACATCCAAAACCCCAACGGAAGCTGTACTGAATCAGAAGCGTCTACCAATTCGATGATATATAAAAACACCGTAAAAAGTAGAATTGTGCAAAAGGAGGAGGAAATCGAAGACGTGGTTATTGAATGTTATTTGAGGGACTGCGAAACTTTTCCGCAGATAGAAGTTTTCACAGATGAAGGTGAATGCATAGGTCTAACATCCGAAGAACCTAACGTTGTCCCAAAAACCTTAAAAAATACTGAAATCAAAGACCCTGTAATTGCTGGAAAAATCCAACATTCAGTCAGTGTAAAGATGAATAATGAAAGTGAAACTGGAGTCGCAAGCAGCCTAGAGAGCTTATCATGGAATGATATTGTCAATAAGGAAAGCAGGCTTACTACTTCCACCCCACAAGTGGATATCTCCACTTCCTCTTCACAGACGGAGTCCAATGACAGTATCATGACATCCGGTTACAAGGATATCGTGGACTTAATCGAAGGGGTTAAAGAATTATGTATTGATGTTACCCACATTTCCCGAAGTAGTTTGACAGTGATTCATGCTCATCTGAGGGATGCTGACAGTGAGGTATTTCTTTTACGATTGCAAGATTTTTATTTTTCCAAAAGTATTAATTTTTTAAAAATTATGTAAAATGAAAATTTTTAATTATTATTTTAGGTCGTTAAAATGTATGTCAAGCAGTATGAAAATATGTGTCTAGAATTGCTGCAAGGTGCAGAATATCAACCACTCATAGAACATCCAGAAACTAGTAAGTAACAATTTTCTTCGCAATTATTTTAATTTAGAATTGTTTATTTTGTTACTAAAAATAAGATAATGCAAAAAAAAAACTCTTTAAAAATTACAGACATGCCTTGCCTCGCTCTCTATCAGGACGAACAGTGGTATAGAGGTCTGCTAGTGAAGTGTGAGTTAAATCCTTTTTCTTCCAGTCTGGATGTAACAGTACGATTCGTTGATTTCGGAAATGAGGAAATTATAGAGACTACTAGGTATGAGAAATTAATTTATAAGTTAATAATAATTAATTTATAAGTTTATAACACCACATTCAATTTTATGCAGAAATAAATTCTTCATTATTTTTCAGACTTCGACAAATTGACGAGAAATGGATGAGTATACCTGCGATGTCAATTAAATGTCGCCTTTACAACCTCGTTCCTGGATGGGACCGTCCAAAATTAGAGATGGCTAAAGAAATGATCAAATTCCTCGAAAAAGATTCTGTCTTTGCTAAGATTAATGTAAGACATTTTAATTCATCACCTAAAGACCATTTTCCTTGATGAAGATCAAGTATAATTTAAATTAAATTTGAAATTTTTTAAATTCGCAATTAAAAATCTATGAGTCATTAAAATTTTGTATAACATCTTTCAGGAACGTCACAAAAAAACTCTGGACATTGAATTATTCTCCGATAAAGAATGCACAAATCCAGCACTAACGGCCCTCATAGAAAAAGGATTATTTAAGTTAAAGACTAAAAAGGAGTAGCTACTAAAATAGAATCTTTAATAAGATCTAAGGCATTTTTCCATACTTCAAGTAATCTAAACAGCAAACATGTAGCCATCACTTGCTGACTAGCGTTTTCAGTCATCATTAGATTAGTTTGGTTATGATTAAAAAAACGTGTTTCTATTATTTAGTTAGAAATAGTTTTATAAAAAAAGTCCAATATTTTAGTTTAGTATTGTTTATTACACAGTCGACAAATCTTAATTTAATTCATGTCTAAGCCTATAGATATTTTTTGTATCCGAAATATTTTTGACTGCTGATGTTCATCGTTGCGTGCTTTTAGCAATTTGTTCTTTAAGAACTAAAATAGATTGTCGTTGTTCTGGCGGGAGCATAGCAATCTGCTCGTCCGAAAGTTGAAGGACTTGCATAATCAACGCAGCCTGGAAAGAGTAGTAAAGTCAAGTATACAGTATTTTTCTTCATAATTAGCATTTTTTTTTAAAGTAAAAATGTTTACTATGAATAAACACTTTGTATAAAATCTGTTTTAGTCACCTTATGAATCTGCTATTCAGTGAAGGTATTGAAACATTTTGAGAAAAGAGACACTTAAAGAAATAATTCATATTGAAACTACGTCTTACCTTCTCCTGATCGGATGCGCCGCTGGGAATATTTCCTGCCGGTGACATTCCTGCCATAAGTCTGGAAGTAGCATTGCTGCTGCTGGATGTAGAAAGAGGAATAGGAGGTACTACGGAATTCACTGAATTAATAGAAGACGGTGGACCTGTAGGGGCAGCTACTGGCCGTGGAGGTGCAATGGGCGCTGAAGGTGCTAAAAAATTGTTAAAATTTAATTTTAAGTAACAAGTCGTTGCTTTGCCGAAGGCAATTAAACTTATAGGCGAAAAAGTATAAGTGTTATAAGTTATAATTCTTAAATTAACATGAAATACTTACGAACAGGCTTCACCATTCTTGGATCAGCAGGCATACGTGCATCTCTAGGATCTCGTGGATCTCTTCCAAATCTATCCGCCCTTGGGTCTCTTGCAAAGCTAAAAATATAATTGTAAATTAGAATAGGCAGTAAGAAACCAAGATTATTGAAATTAGAAATTTATAAGACCTGTCCAATCCTTCCATCGGAAGAACGCTGCAGTGAAAGGGAGAATTTATTTGAGTCTAAATAATATATCAATTTCATAATTTAAAATTTACTAAAACACTCACGTCTCTGGCATACTGAAGGGTGCAGGTGCCCTTGAATCAGTTGGAGGAGCAACAGGCGTTGGATTTACGACCTGGACAGGCGGAGGACCTCGCAAGTCTTGATCCATTCTCGCCATTCGCGGATCGATTTGTCTGTCTAAAGTCCGAAGATCTACATCTTGACAACCTGTAAAATAAATTTTGTATAAATAATTTAAAGTTGTTTTCTTTTAAATTTGTAGAAACACCCATATATTAAAAAGAAATTAAGATAAATGAACATACTAGCAAAAATAGGAGCAGGAGGATTAGACGCCGGTGCTGGCCTGGATGGAACCCAGGGTTCTTCAATCCTAGGTGGAATTGTGTGCATTGTAGGTTTATCCGAAGGTAAAATAACCCCAGGAATAGGATTGGCTTTATGTAGCATGCTAACTGCAGTTTGCGGGTCTACTATCCTCATGACGACTTGTGCCTGGAGTAAAGCATAAGCGAGCTGTGGATTTTGCAATAACATCTGGCGAGCTTCAACTGGGTTGTTCTGGACACAGAGTTTCATCTGCTTCATAAGTTCAAACATCTGCTCTGGGGGAAGAGACGCTACTGCTTTACTTATCGCCTCTGGAGCTTTGTCTGATTGCACTGCTTCACCGTAGGGATTTTCTGTGTTTTGTCCCTGCAGAAGGCTCTGCATTTCCATTCGAGACTTTTCTGTGCAAGCATTGTCAACTCGAAGGGTTCTTCCACCAATTTCGTAGCCATTCAAATTACGCATTGCACTCAATGCAGTTTCTTGGTCCTTGTATTCGCAAAACCCATATCCTTTTGGCTTTCCTGTCTCTCGATCGAAGACCAACCTATTTATAAATAAAATATGAATATATAATTAAGTAGTAATCCTTTCTTGACAATTAAACTGTTGATTAAGTAATTATAACCCTCTGGGCAATAATCGTATCATCAGGAAATATTTTGAGGTTAAGTTTTTGATTGAAAAATTACTTCATAACATTTTTGTATCAAAATTAAGAAAAACAAATTGCGACTTACTTGAAAGACAAGACAGGACCAACCTCGCTGAAAATATCCTTAAGATTTTCTTCGGTTGCTTCGTATGGGATATTTCCCACTAAAAAATTAGAAAAAGAACAGAGGCTTAATAAATCCTAAATCCCTTAGGGACGATACATCACAAAAATAACAAATACTTACCGAAAACACTTCGCATGGACTTATCCATCAATGACTGATCAGAAATTACTGCTGTATTGCTCATTTTTGCTATTGTTTTTTCGCTTTTCGTCAATAATTATGTCAAAACAGTTGAATAAATTTGTCTAACTATGGTGACACCGACTGCTGACTGCAGCTGACACAACTGGAACTGGACACGACGCCGACTCTCAACGCAAAAGGAGCACGTGCACGTCGGCAAAGATATGTCGGTAACTAATGAAAGTTGAAATTTCCCGACACAATTTAACATCAGTTTCTACTCAGGGAATTACTATTATCACAAACTGCAAACTTTACAACCATTTACCGCCTGAATATTAAATATTTAATACAAAAATTCAAGTTTAAAAGTTGAAATTAGTTTTACTGCAGCCCTGTTTTATCGATCAAGTAGCATCTCAGACGAAGAGCTCTTCATTCATTATATTCTCCTGATACATCCACTTGGTCTTTGGAACTCGACTCTTCATCGAATAAATGCGAAACAATGAACGGCAATACGTTGTCTTCGGTATTAGGCGAACATGAATCCAAGGAGGTAAACGAAGAGCAGTACTATTGGCTGCCTGCGCGCGCAGGCATTCTGCCATTGGTCAAAATTTGGCGCGCAATTTAAAATCGACTTTAATTAATTTGATTTTGAATTACGCGCCAAATTTTGACCAATGGCAGAATGCCTACGTGCGCAGGCAGCCAACTAACAGCACTGACGAAGAGCTCTTCGCACATTCTGGTCTCCTGATACATTCGCCTAGTCTTTGCGTCTCGGCTCTGTCACCGAATCGAATAAATGCGAATAAATGACAACACGTTGGGTGTAGTATCAGGCGAACACGAAGCTGAGGAGGTAAATGAAGAGCTCTTCGTATTTTTGTTCTCCTGATACAATCGGCTGGTTTGTGCACCTCGGCTTTGCTATTGAATAAATGCAAATACGTGGTCTGTGTACTGAAAAACCTATCTATAAGAAACGTATTCAAAAAAAAAAAAAAAGAATTCACAAAATTGAAATTCTAGAGAATCTAAGGAAATTCAAGGAATTCAAAAAGAACTCAGCAAAATTTTCAAGAATTCAAAAAAATATATCTTTTAGGAAAAAAAGGTGAAAAAAAAGACAACCGACCTCCTGTTTTGGGGTTAGGATGTACTATGACTATAGGAAAAGTGGGAAAAGTTCATATAGGTTGATATAGGTGTAAAATAAGAAGACAACACAAAGAGTAATTTTTGTATGAAATATAAATAAGTAAGTTTTATTTTAACGAGTGAAAAAATTGCTACATTAATTCAATTTATAAAATTTGTAACAAAATACATATGTACATATGTAGATCTCTTACTGTAATTCACGCAATATAAAAAATCATATTTTTATTAGAAATTTTAAACTCAGATGTACCTATATAAGGCGCTATTTAAAAAAATAGTTGGACCCTTTTCGTACAGTTAAAATAAAACGTTATAAAATCCTATGCTGAGTAGTTTTTCCAACATTTAAGAACGGGAATACTGAAGGTTTTATCGAAAGGCACTTAGTGGTGGAATAATCTGATATTCGTATGAGCCAAAGTGATATTATGCTCGTTGCAAGCAGTAATCACAGCTTCATCATTGGTTGATCCAGCAGGACTTGCGATGTATCGAACTCCGCTCTAAAATAATAAAGATAATAAGATATTAAATAATTATTTTGATGAAATGAAAGTAGAGACTATAATAATTGTGCGCTAGAAAATTTTTCTACAGAATTACATATTTGATGTAATTTTCGAGGATTAATAACGATTCTTACCAATCTAGCCCTGTCCACATTATCTCTGAATGGAAAGAAAGCGTCGCTGCTCAAAGCAACGTTATCTAACTTTTTTATCCACTCAAGTTTGTCTACTTCGGTAAGTTTTTCTGGCACAACTTCGTACATAGCAGCCCACGCTGATTCGTCCATATCCTTTCCGATAGTTCCGTTCACATAGTTGTCAATAGCATTTGAAATCTCTGCTCTTTTCACACCCTTCTTGAACTTCATACCAGTTACTTTTGGATGTTGACGCAGCCACCTGTCAAATTATAAATTAAATTTTTCAATACATGCCAATGAAATATGTTTAACTCTGTAACCTTGTTTCAAATGTAACTTTAAAGATCAATGAAAAATTTGATTAACTAAATCAAAAACCTGGTAAACGCACCAGTTATCAGCCTTATCACCAGCAAGCCTTGTGCAGTGAATTCGGGATTGTTGTCCAGCTCCAATTCCAACTACTTGTCCGTCTTTTGCGTAGCACACAGAGTTACTCTGTGTGAACTTTACAGCGATCGTCGCAACGATCAAATCTCGTACAGCAGCGTCTGACAATGTATTGGTCTTCGTAACCACATTTGCAAACGTACTCTTGTCAATAACTGCATTATTACGTAATTGTTCCAATGTCAATCCGTACAGAACTTTACGTTCCATTGGAGCCGGTTCATAATTTGGATCAATTTGCAAAATGCAATACCCTCCGTTTTTTTTCTTCTTTAGAAGCTGAAGAGCTTCTTCGGTGTATCCTGGGGCGATTATCCCATCTGAAACTTCCCTGAAAAAAAAAAAAAAAAAAAAAAAAGATTTAACTTAAAACTATCAAAACCGTGGGAAAAAAATTCTAAAATTATTTCGAATCCTACGAATCTAAACAGAATAACTAGGTATAGTTTTTAACTATATTTTTTGATTTCCTGGATACAGGTCTAAAAATTTAATTGAAAATTGAAAGCTTGACAAAGTAAAATGACAAACTACCTGGAGATGATTCTGGCGGTAGGAGCATCGCAAGGATCAGATAAAGCGACAAAATCTCCAAAGCTGGACATTCTATCAGCACCTCTGGCTCGTGCATAGGCAGTTGCGAGTGGCGTCAACTGGCCCATAAGATCATCTACCTGACATAATTTCGCATTGACTAAATCCAAAGGAACTCCAACAGCGGCTCCAGCTGGACTGACGTGCTTGAATGAAGTCGCCGCCGGCAAATTAAGAGCAGCCTTCAATTCTTTTACTAGCTGATAACCGTTTAGTGCATCACACAGATTGATGAATCCAGGAGAACCATTAACCACAGTCAATGGCAACTTTTCCAAGATAGTATAAAGTTGAGCGGGCTTCTGATGGGGATTCATTCCATATCGAAGTGTCAATTGTGAAACACCAGCGCTGTATTGCTTCCGGAAATAATTCGAAATTGCATTATCATATTCTGCTGTGTGAGTAAATGCCTTAAGTGCGAGAGTTTGTCTAAAAATCCATAAAAATTCTTTTAAACTTTTACTCTATTGGAGAAAAGTCCTAAACATAGATAATATTCTGTAAACAGAATTGTTTACAGATTTTTTAAAGAGAAATGAATACCTTGTTTCAAGCTTGGTATCTTTGTCAGTAGAGTTTTGTAATTCGTTGATAATTTTATCGTAATCGTCCGGGTCACAGATAACAGTCACTCTCGAGTGATTCTTAGCTGCAGCTCTTAAGAGGGTAACGCCACCGATATCGATATTTTCCACCGCATCTTCCAGCGTCACGTCTGGATTCGACGTTGTTTTCACAAATGGATATAAATTACAGACTACGATACGGATCAATTCGTAGTTATGATTTCGCAAGTCGCTTTTGTCAGCCTCCGTTAATCTGGCGAGTATTCCTGAAAACATCATTTATATTTGATACATATTGGTTTTTCTTTAAATGTATAAGATGTGAAATACAATCTTTAAAAATTTAACAATAAAATTATGTATATAAACTAACCACCATGAACTGCAGGATGAAGGGTTTTTACTCGTCCCCCGAGCATTTCAGGGGCGCCAGTAATGTCAGAAACGTCTTTAACGGGAAGACCAGCATCTCTTAAAGATTTAGCTGTTCCACCTGATGCGACTAATGTTAGACCCAATTCATGTAATTTTTTGCTGAATGGCAAAAGATTCGTTTTGTCGGAGACACTTAACAGAGCTGAAATTTGAGTAATAATAGGTTTATGTAAAATTTGTCCAAATGAATATACACTTTTAAAATACGTACAATATTTTTTATTATTTTTTTTTATAAATTAAGTATCATTAAGGGTGTTGGATTGTTTTTATCCCAAAAGTATAGAATTATAAAATTTTTTGAGTAAAATGAGGAAATCGAATTTTGAGGATAGAACTTGGTTTCATTGTTTCATTACCCTTAAGTTTCTTTCCGGCTTCTTTTGTTTAAAAAAAGTCCGGGTATTTATATGTATATATATAATCTAAACTTTTTCACTAATTTGTTAAAGTGTATATAATTGTTGATTCCTTTTCCCATATGAATCAAAAAAAGAATAAAGTAACACGTGTTTGATTTTCTTGCTCTTGAAATTATAAATTTTATAGAAAGAATAGAAAGGAAAGTATTAATTATTATCCTTACCTAATTTTCCGCCAGACATTTTATTCCAACGTTGAATGAGATTAGTAAATGGTATAATTTGGAACTCTCAGAAGTCGAACCCAGCAAGAAGAGAGTAGAAGAGAACGTGCTCACGCTACGGAATCCAACAAGTGGTTGTGACCCTGAAGCAATTTATATATCAGCATACTACCGTCTGCTACCGTCTAGGTTGTGACGTTTTATCTGCCAACCGTAGAGAATCTGTCTTAATAGAGACATACGAAAACGTCCACCATATTTAAATGCTTACGGTCAATGTTTTTTATTTTTAAAATAAGGCAAAAGTGAAATTGAATCTAGATATTAGCGCAAAAATTAATTTGTTCAAAGGAATTTTAACAGGAGAACATGTTTACAATAATGTTTTACGAAAATATGTAACATGTTTCACTGTATTCACTGTATTAGAGATACAAGTGTAGTTAAGGGTGGCCAGAAGACTGCCAAACCGGTCCTAGATTAAAGTAGTGGACGGGATTTTAAGGGAAAGCGACCAGCATTCCAAATTCCTTAAAGATGGAATTTTCTATTCCTTACAAATATAATCCTTCAAAAGGACTCTAAGATAGAAAAATAATAAAATCTCTTATATTGCAGAGATTATAGATATGTATGCATAAATGTTACTAAGACCCCCTTTTAATAATTTATCTATCTATGTATTGATTTGCGGGAGGCCTGGGATCAAATGTCAGCTCCAGTTACTGACAAATAAATTATTGCTCAATCTGATTATATACATAATAATTGCAAGTTCGTACTGTTTTCTAATTCTAATAAAAATTTTCATTAATTAACTGGCACTTCTTCGACAAATTATTAGAACCACGTTCCGGCTTTATTTACCTATAATAATTAAATTTTTAATTAAATAAATTATTTTTATTCTATAAGTATGCAAATTTAGATTTAAAAAAATTATTGAGTGTTTAAATTAAATTTTGGTGTCTTTAAAATCGAAGGAATCTTGTTAGCATCATATATCTTTATGAATTAACATTCTTCATGCATAAAATGATTAAAATTGTTGCTGTGCAGCATGCAGTTGCAAACTAACCTAAGAAGTTAACCTATAATAATACATTTCTTCAAAAAGTAGAATAATTATAAATATAAATTGAAAATAATTTAAACTTACATTAATAATATTCAGGCTTATTATCTTATTTATCTTTATTTTTGAAACAGAGAAAATGAAAAGAAAAAAAGAAAAATCACCAAAACCCCAAAACTGAAATAAGTCAACAACGTCTATAAATAATCTCGTCTGCTACTGCCGGTATCATCACTTTCTGATCCTGATTGGCTAGCCTAGGGATCGACATTACCGATTTGGCATCATATACCGATTCAAAAATATCTTTGACAACAAAGTACTCTAATACTTTTTTTATATTTTTGTCATTTTCATATTTTTTACATCAATTTTATCGATATCTAATAAAGTAGACTAAATCAAAGAATATCTTTGATCTTCGCTTTGATAAAATACGAATAGAAAATACATTAGCAAAAGGGTGCGTTTTGTTGGACATAATACATAGCTTGCAACACGACAGTAAAATCTCAACATCTGATTGGCTCTCGATGAGCAATATAAGAGTGATGGAGCTTTCAAAACATGTGCCTGCTTGCAAACGGAAAATCCCATAAGAATGAAAGAGATATAGAATAGCTTTTCCACAGTCTATCTCTTTCACTCTGATGGGATTTCCTGGATTTCTAGTTTGTTAAGGTTTGATATGAAAGCATCATGAGGGGAGTGGGGGTGCGTGACATTCCTTGTCGGTGTTTTGTCACTAGGCATCTCAGCCAATCACATTCATCTAGTGATCCTCAGAGGCTCTGTCATTGGCTAGAACTTTTAGGAACAAAAGGCAGAACTAGCAACAGCAGTAGCATCACAGCAGTTCAGCAGTTGTATGTAAATGCAGTTTGTGTTTCTGGCAGTTTGTGATTTCTTGGCTCACTAAAAGGATCATTTACTTTGCTTGTTCATTTTGATAGAAGCTCCTGTGAATTATGAGTGACGGTAAAAGGTAAGTCAGTCACAAACATTTCTGTAAATTTGACGGTTATTGGTTTTTACAATTTACATGGTTTTTTCGCAAAACAGAGCTTTTTCTAAATTGAACGCTGAGTCCGCCTATCAATTTCACGTTGTCATCATGTCGACGCCACGCGTGGTTTTCTAATTTACACGTCAAATCTTACGAATTTTTAATTTTACTCTAAGAGATAATTTAATTGGAAAGTAATCGCCTTCTAAAATTAATAAATTTCAATCCCGTTCGTTGACCTGATTTTTTTTAGCGATTCATCATTGCGGAACGATGATAACGTGACAAAGGCTTTTTCGATGCCAAGTCAACAGATGAGGCCATAGAATTATCATTCAGATGTTTATAGATTTATCTTCACAATAAAATTCCTTAAAACATCTACATCGAACAATTAAGTGTCCATTAAAAGTAAAGATTGGCGAGTAATTTCTGCACTTGTTTCTAACCTTGCATTTTGGTACCGTTGAATCGGATTCAGATTCTAGACAATGATCGGTTTCTATTTGACAAATAAAACCCATCAATTATGACAAATTACACTTAGATTTTTATTTTATAAATTGTTTAGGGCCATGTGGTAGTGTACCATAAGAGCAAATTTAGTTTCACGAACTTTACACTCGCAATAATAAATACTTTTTACTAAAACTAGGCCATTTACCTCCCTCTGTACGAAATGGAGGTAAATGGCCTAGTTTTAGCTCTGGTTTTAGTAAAAAATATTTATTATTGCGAGTGTAAAGTTCGTGAAACTAAATTTGCTCTTATGGTAATTGGCACCAGGGGATTGGCACATACCCTTAAAAGTGTTTTAAATTATTCTACATATTTGTGAGGCTAGTAATACAAAACATTAATTATATCAATTATCACCTTTGGAAATTGATTGAACTTTTCAGATTTTTAACTCAATTTAATATTCTGAACATTAAATTCTGGTTGGACTATATGTACTTAGGTGCTTTTTCTTCTATGAATGGATACAAAAGAAATGTTACACATTTGTTATTATTTGTTTACAATTTGCATTTTGGCTACTTTTAAACGGCAGAAATATGCTACTTTATACTTTTTTTTAGTGCCAAAGAGCAACTGAAAATCTGATTTGTTTCTTTATCTTAAATTTTAAAATATCAATAAGATTCCTTTATTTTTTTTTTGCAGTGAGGATTTATCCACCGCAATTTTGCGCAAAAAGGATAGGCCAAACAGGTTGATCGTTGACGAAGCCACCAACGATGACAACTCTGTCATTGGACTGTCGCAAGCGAAAATGGATGAGCTCCAGCTTTTCCGGGGCGACACGGTTCTGTTGAAGGGCAAACGCCGCAAAGAAACAGTTTGCATTGTTCTTTCCGATGAAACTTGCCCGGACGAAAAAATAAAGATGAATCGCGTAGTTCGAACGAACTTGCGAGTTCGTCTAAGTGATGTCGTTTCTGTACAAGCGGCTCCAGATGTGAAATACGGAAAACGTATTCATGTACTGCCGATGGATGACACTGTCGAAGGTCTCAGTGGTAACCTCTTCGAGGTTTACTTGAAACCTTACTTTTTGGAAGCGTACCGTCCAATTCACAAGGATGATAATTTTATCGTCCGCGGAGGAATGCGAGCAGTCGAATTCAAAGTCGTCGAAACAGACCCCGGTCCATATTGTATTGTTGCTCCTGATACAGTAATCCATTGCGAAGGTGATCCAATCAAACGTGAGGAAGAAGAAGAAGCATTGAATGCTGTTGGATACGACGACATCGGCGGTGTCCGCAAACAATTGGCGCAAATAAAAGAGATGGTAGAGCTTCCACTGCGACACCCATCGCTTTTCAAAGCTATCGGAGTCAAGCCACCCCGTGGAATTCTTCTCTACGGACCTCCAGGAACTGGAAAAACTCTCATCGCCAGGGCAGTCGCAAACGAGACCGGGGCTTTCTTCTTTTTGATAAACGGACCCGAAATCATGAGCAAACTCGCCGGAGAGTCCGAGAGTAATCTGCGGAAAGCTTTTGAGGAAGCTGATAAGAATTCACCAGCTATAATTTTTATTGATGAACTTGATGCTATTGCGCCTAAACGAGAAAAGACGCATGGAGAAGTAGAGAGACGTATTGTGTCTCAACTTCTCACCTTGATGGACGGAATGAAGCAAAGCTCTCACGTCATCGTCATGGCTGCTACTAACAGACCTAACAGTATCGACGGTGCTCTGCGTCGCTTCGGTCGTTTTGATAGAGAAATTGATATTGGTATTCCAGATGCGACTGGACGTCTTGAGATTTTGCGCATCCATACAAAGAACATGAAGCTGGCTGAGGATGTAGAGCTAGAAGAGGTTTGTAACTTCATCATTTGGAATATATTAGAAAAAGAAATAAATTTCTCGAATTTAATTATGGAAATTTTCTTAATTTTATTTACAGATTGCAGCTGAAACTCATGGACACGTTGGTGCTGATTTGGCGTCTCTCTGTTCTGAGGCTGCCCTTCAACAAATTCGTGAAAAAATGGACTTGATTGATTTAGATGATGATGTCGTCGATGCTGAAGTATTGAACTCCCTCGCCGTCACAATGGAAAACTTTAAAGTAAGTTAAATCTGGAATAGAACAGTTGTTCTTTAGATTCTAAATTTTTGAGTAACACCAATAAGATTAAAATGACCTTATGTTATTAATTATTCTTTCTATTTTCAGTATGCAATGACAAAGAGCAGCCCAAGCGCTCTTCGTGAGACGATTGTGGAAGTACCCACTGTTACTTGGGACGACATCGGTGGTCTGCAAAGTGTAAAGATGGAACTTCAGGAATTAGTTCAATACCCTGTTGAACATCCTGACAAGTTCTTGAAGTTTGGCATGCAGCCATCGAGGGGCGTTTTATTCTACGGACCTCCAGGGTGTGGTAAAACACTCTTGGCAAAAGCGATCGCCAATGAATGTCAAGCCAACTTCATATCGGTTAAGGGACCTGAATTGTTGACCATGTGGTTCGGTGAATCTGAAGCAAACGTCAGGGACGTTTTCGATAAGGCTAGATCTGCAGCACCTTGTGTACTGTTTTTCGATGAACTGGATTCAATTGCGAAATCACGAGGAGGATCAGTGGGAGATGCTGGCGGTGCTGCGGACCGAGTTATCAATCAAATTTTAACTGAAATGGACGGCATGGGTGCAAAGAAAAATGTCTTTATCATTGGAGCCACGAATCGTCCAGATATTATCGATCCAGCCATCTTACGTCCTGGAAGATTAGATCAGCTGATCTATATTCCCCTTCCTGATGAAAAGTCCCGTGAAGCTATTTTCAAGGCAAATTTACGTAAATCTCCAGTAGCTAAGGTAAGACTTTGCAACAAATTTTAAATTATAACGCAGATAAGGTCATAATTCCTGGTAATGCAAATATTTCTTTATAAGGAAACTTTTCTCATCATCTTCTAATTTGACATTGTTCTTCCTTCTAGGATGTAGACCTTGTATACATTGCAAAAGTGACACACGGATTCTCCGGTGCCGATTTAACGGAAATTTGTCAAAGGGCCTGCAAATTGGCAATTCGACAGTGCATTGAGTCGGAAATTCGGCGTGAAAGAGAACGGGCATCCAATCCTTCCGTTTCCATGGACGTAAGTGTAGGATACTTTTTAAACTTTTAATTAAATATCAACATTAAAAAATAATTAACTAACATTATTGTCATATTTCTATTAACATAGATGGACGAAGAGGATCCCGTTCCAGAAATCACGCGAGCACACTTTGAAGAAGCTATGAGGTTCGCACGGCGTTCAGTTTCCGACAACGATATCCGTAAATACGAAATGTTCGCCCAAACACTACAACAGTCTCGAGGATTTGGAACGAATTTCAGGTATGCTAGTTTCCTTTAATTTTAAATTAAATAATTACGTACTTTGAAATGTAATCTTCTGAAATTTTATTAACTAATGTTTGTTAATGTTTGCAGATTTCCACAAGGTGGAAGCGCTGGAGGTGCTCAAGATCCAACACAAGGAGAGCAGCCTTTCCAAGATGATGGGGATGACGATCTCTATAGTTAAGTTTTCAGTATCCTGTATTTAATCTAAGTGAGCATTCGCGAAAAGAGTCTGTCACCGTGATTGTTTTACACAAAAGTGTTTGTAATCGATGAAAACCTAAATAAATAAATTTAATAACGAATTTTTTTATACACGTATGATGAATGTCGGAAGCTTGAGTAGTACTGCTTTAATCATTCGTTTGTATAATGTAAAAAACGTCATTACACTTCATGCAGTTTAAGAACTGTTTTATAAAAAAGAGTACTGCAGAGAAAAGGTAAAATAAAATTACTTAGAGAATTTCTTCAGTTTTTACTTTTTTCAGAAATAAGCTTCTCCTCTTATAGATTTTTAATTTCGTTCTGTAGCCCTTTGCTACTTTAGATGTTTAATGTCATTGGAAAATTAAAAAGTTAAAATATGGTACGATTCTAAAGCGTTAGTCCAAAGAATTTATGGATTTTCAAGAGATTTTAAGTGATTTTAAGGAATTTCAAAAAATTCAAGATTTTCAAGTAATTTGAAAACAAGAAATTTTGTTGTATTCTTTAAAATCTGGTTAATCTCTTAACATCTGAAATCTGTTGAAACCCTGTGAAAGCCTTTGAGATCACTTAAAAACTCTTGAAATCTTTTAAATCCCTTTAATTAAATCTTCTGCAATATCCTAAAAATTAAAAAAAAAAAAAAGTATTTTGAAATATTTTAGAATTATTGAAAATTAGGATATTTCAACATAAAATTTTTAAAAATTATAAGCATAAATGCTTATGATAATGACAAAGCTGCGCGCTTTAACGTGTACATGATATTCTAGTATTTAAAAAGTGTAAAATGTATCTACAAAAAAACGGACCGTCGAGATTGAGAAAAAGTGAATTTTATTAGACAAAAAGTTTACTCGCTGTGTCACGATGTTGATAAACAAGTAGTCGTTTGAAAATATCTGTACATCCTATCATCACATACTTCCACTTTTTGGTAATCATCGAAAAACCTGGAGTGGAAAGTTTCAGGAAAACGCTTTTATGCTTTAAACCATAAGAACCTAAATTATACAAGACGTGTGTGTTGATAATAATCTTACGAGTACTGACATCAATGCGTAAACATTTGTATGTATGTACATTTTTCATCAACGCTTATTCTTTTTTATAAAAGTAAAACTATATACCAAACAAGATTCGTTAGTATAAAACCGAAGGACATATTGTGGATATATGACACTGGCCTAGCGTTTGCGCATCGTACGCTCCACTCAGTAATTTCTACGGTAACTCGAATACATGCTCATTTGGTTACAATATTACACAGACAAGAGTTACGACAAATACGGTGTGCTCTACCATAATGATGATGATGGTAATAATTATAACATAATAATAATGTACAGATAGTTCGCTCGAAAGCGCGTCAGTGTCGTTAGAGTCCCAATGGGTCTACGGATTGGCACCGATGATATTTAAATTAATAAATTACAAATAATCTAACACAACAATCGGTGAACACTGGAAACCTCTGTTTCCTACTCCTTGCATTTTCCACAACATGCCATGTCTCGTTGGCAGCTTTATAAAGACTTGCAAAGCGATTGCACCCAGGAACTAAAAATCGTCGCAAAAGGTCTTCTTTTTTTAAATCTCAAGTTTTTCTAACTGTAAGTGTCGTTAGTACTTAGAGAAGGCAAATGTAGGACAAAATCCTGACTGGCTCTGCTCGCTTCTTTTCCTCTGGTGAGTCCCTTCGTCTTCTGATATGCTAAATAACTTTGCTTCATTCGGTTCTTTGTGTAACTGGCGGAAATTCCGTATCATCATCTAGGCGAAAAGTTCCACTTGGTTTTGGTGGACTCTCTGTCGCTGCTAGCCACTCGTCGTACTTCTCTGATTCTAGAAAATTAGATTCACATATCAGTAGTTCGATTAATCCTGTCGAGTCAAGTCGACCGGTCCCTAAATGGATTTTGAGATTCTTCAAAAGCAGGAGAAATTTTGTCTTTTTTTATGACTGTCCTGAAATGATTCTAACATCCAATGGTCACATGAAAACGAGAGAAAGAGAAACTTCAAGCGAATAGTAATATAAACCAATTTATAATTTTCCAACTTTGTAAGCTATACTTTTAAATACAAATTTTTATGTTCCTCTTAGTAAAAAAAAAGACCTACCTACAACAGTAAATGCTAATAAGTTTACGTTTCAATTTAATTGCTTCTAAATTTTGAATGATAAAATTCAACACAATTTTAATTCCATCTCATAAAAGTTGAAAATATTTCGATCAAAATTACTTTATATTCCCAAAACTCCCCGAATTATCGTCCTAGATCCTTTTAATTCTGTATAAAACCTAACTGATAACTTCTATAAAATATAACTGAATAATGATCTGACTTTTTGCCCACCAAAATAAGCAATTGGAAATAGGGATAAAGTTATTCTGAATTCTTTTCAGCGTTTTAAAGAAATTGTAGAAAAAAAACGAAAAATAAAAATTAGAAATTCCAAAAATTATGATTGAGATGGGCACCCTAATACCCACCAGTAATTCAAAACCTTATTTTAAAAAATTATTAATGATAAGCTTTCTGTGATAAGTTATTGCGTTTACATAAGAGTGCAGTTTTACAATAAAAGTACTAATTATCATCATTTTTTCGATTTTAATTTAATTTTTCACCAAACCATGCTTGATTACCACCACAAAGCAGAGCATCTAATTTACTATCGTTTTACGTACCCTTCCATGGCCCTAAAAAATTCCGTGTTAGATTTCTATTGCAGCCTTGAAAATTTGATAAATGTAAACATATATGAAAACAATAAAATTACTTGGAAATTTATAATAATTTCTCAAGCTCATTGGGAATTTGATCGACTTGACACGGAATTTGCATGGTGCATTATATAAATATATGGATGTCACAAACAAGATACATATTTTATACTTAATGCAGATCTTAAGGCCATGTATCAGTTATTCGATCCCTACCTTTTCGGTATTTTTTATGCTATTTCTACATTTATTCTTTATTGAGATATCGAGTTGAAAATTTTTTAAATTAAAGGAAATATACTAAGGTACGTTTATCTGGTTCAAAATTTTTATTAAAACGAAAAAAAAATTCAAAATCATTTACTTTTATATAAATGTAAATATTTAGGACCAGAAAAACGTACTTAGTACCTTAAGAAAAAATGCCGGTAAGCCAGGGATCGGGTAACTGATACATGGCCTTAATACCCATTAGGTTTAGCGTTGTATTCTCTTTTAATTAATTAACAAAAGTTTTATAGTGCAAGAAATCAATGACTGTTATGAATGACGTGGATTTAATAAGTGCCTTTGAAGTAATGTCGCTTTTAAATGAATTGAAAACTTTAAGCATATCTTCGCTAAAATTTCTAAAACAAATTAAAGTAACAAAGAATTTAATGAAATTTAAAAAATGAAACTAACTTTTATGAATATGATTCTATTTTATCCAATCAGACTTTAAAAAACCTTTTTTTCTGGTTTTATATTTCTTCCTTTCTCGAAAATCACCCGTCAATCTATAACTCAAAGTTCACTGACCATTTCAAACCTATATGTAATATTCCAAATAAAAAATTTCCGCATTTTTCTTTCAAGTTCTGAGAGTTGTTTAAACATTTTTAGTCTAAATAAAAAAAAAGTTTGACAAAACCTTCCAGACATGATAAAAATGAGAAAGCTTTTTTATTTTGTTACGCTTAATTATTTATATACAAGATTATACTAAATTATAATATACTTATCTTTGAAACAATTATTAATTAAAATTCAGACAAAGAATATATAAAATATTTAACAAAATAGCTAAAATGAGAAAACATAAAAAATCAAAATAATTCAAAATTATTTTTAAAAGTAAAAACTTCACGCATAATTACGAGGCTTGGTTGCCAGAGTAAAGTGCAGAAAAGTGCGCAAAAATTTTGTTACGAACGTTGCACACACATGCGGACACTTAGTCGTAGAAAGTATATTAAAAATAATATTTAAAGGCCTTTAAATTTAATTTTCTCATGCGTTTATAAAACACAAAGTAGCATTATCCTTAAGGGCATGTAATACTTTATCATAAAAGCAATTTAATTTCGCCAATTTTACGTTTGTAATAATAAACATTTTTCGTAACAATAAACATTTTTTGGTAATAATAAATATTTGCAATAATAAATATTTATTATTGCGAACGTAAAGTTGACGAAACTAAATTTTCTCTTATAGTAATTACCACATAGCCTTAAAGATCTTTATTTACACATCATGCAGCGTGTTCGAAATTTATTTAAAGCCGAACTATACGAAAACTTTGAGCCTGCTACTAAATGGAAAATATTTTATATAAAGTCTATTTTCATTTATAAAGCTAGAGACGAGGAATAAATAATTCTCTCATCTTATCAAAAATTCAGGCTAATTACACGGCGTTTACAAGTCATATGAGTTTGATAAATTACGTCAGATAAAAAATACTTTTTCATTATTTCCTAAGCTTAAATCACTGTTTGATTAATAATTAACTATGTCGAAGACTGCATAATTACTTTATTATGAGCGTTTTGAGATTATTAGTCTTTTATTGAAGGGGTACATAAATTCTGCAATCGGTGCAACTTCTGCAATAATTTTTACTCTCAATCGTTTGCATTCATTTGGATTCGTTGATAATAGTTATACATACATCGAAATTAGAAGTTATGTATTCCTTCTGATTATTAATATAGAAAGGCGCATAAAACCAAAACCAAAACCTGTAAAGTAAAGACAAAAATCAATAACTTAATAGAATAAGCGTAATTTTATTTGATTTCTTGCTTTTATGCGCCTGGATAGTTGAAGTAGAATAATTGATAATTCTGATTAATAGTATTAATGTGTTAATCACCAGTAAAATCAGTATCGCGATATGAGTTTGTATGAAAATGGGTTCTTTTATTAAATGATTGAATGCGTTTATTTAATGAGGCGAAGAGAAAGGCAACCCAAGGGCCCAATGAGAATAGTGTTTGAGAATGAGAGCGAAAAAAGGGGGAGAATAGAGGACATACCAGTACCTGACATGGAGTCTGGCGAGCGGCCACGCAACGCACCCGCGTAGCTATTTATGCAGGCTTCAGCGAATAAAAAGAAAAAAATACATCAAGTGAGGTCAACTATTGGGGCCCCCTAATCCCCAAGAGAATTTAACTTAGCAATTTTACTTCCGGGGGTCACAAAAGCGAAAAAAAGGACAAGCAATAAAAAAGGCCTTTAAACTTTTAACTTCATTTCATAACACCCACTCACACAAAATTCTTATGTACTAATTAAAAAAATATTATCGTTTTTTTTAATAGCGTACATTGTTCAAAGTGTCTCTAAACAAATTACCATGAAACTGTAACTATAGTAAATTTGGAAAAGTTTTAGTACGTGATTTAGTGGAAGAGTACGTTTGATACCATATTGTTTTTTGTAAAATGATTGTCTAATATGTAGTTGATAAGTGTATCAAACATTCTGTTCATAATCATTCAGATTCATACCAAACTAAGAGAGAGAAGAAACAAATACTAGAGCGAAATAGTAATTAAAGAATCGAGTGGAATGAAATTTTCAATAACGCTTAAAATCTTTGCGTTTAAGATTAATTTATATTACATTTCATTTTATCATATCTGATATTAATTTTCTAATCGAGTCTTTAATCGTCTTATTCGTCATGGTTCTCTAAACTTTGTAATAATGCAATTTTCGTTACAATTCCATTTTTCGACAATTGTTTCGCCACATTCCACACGATCGATTTTTTTATTTCAACCTAAAAAATTACCCAGAAAATGAAAATAAAATAAATAAATTAAAATTTTAATTGAACATCCCCTTGTTCCGGTCTCATTTTTGTAGGTATTTAAATTCGTGTAATTAGCCTAGTGTACAGCAAAAGTTACATAAAAAATAGAAAATTGTACTTTTAATGTAATAGCTATCAAACTCCTGAGCGGTTAGTCCAAGAAATGGAATACAAAAAAAAAATAAACCATACAAAATCATATTCCATACAAAAAATATTCTGCATACAAAAATTTAAATAAATCTATACCTAAACCTTTTTCTGGTCGCGAATATTAATAATCAAAGATTGCAACCACGAGCGCTCACATAATTGTAAAATATTTTTTAAAAACGTATCACAAGATTTCTGCATATACTTAAAAATATATGTTTGGCAACTTTAATCCACATTAATAATCTTCAAACGCACTCTGTCATGCAGAATAAAATGACTCAAAGAGTAAAGTATTCTAGAATTATTTTAAAAGCTATGTGAGCATGTATACTAAATATTTCCAGGTATCACAATGAACTCCATAGATTTTAAATGATAAAATAATTATTATCTTAAGAAATAGTAATACTGTGATAGTACTTTATAAAGTGAAATTAATACGCAGAGAAAATTTGAGATTCTAAATATAACTACACTCATCCACCGATTATTTGCACATTTCGGGTCTTGAGTGCAAATAATCGCAGCGCAGATTTAGGTAAAAATTCAGGATCGTATATATCGTCTCTGAACCGAGTACCAGTGCGTAGAAAAGTCGCCTAGTGAGTCACCA
>JAUESH010000024.1:17062381-17072926 GCA_032275165.1 Synergus magnus
GACGCTACGGGAGGGGAAAAACCGTAAACTATGCATATAACCGCGGTGCAAATAATCGGTGCATGAGTGTATATATAAATATATTACATCTGTATAAATGTCACTCTTATAGCCATTTCTAATAAATTGTTTTTCAGTTTTACTGAACGAAATTATTCGAAAACATTGAATACTTTATCGATTGTCGGTGGGTTAAAAGTAGGTTTGGCAAACTTCAACATGAATTGAATAGTCAAAACATGTAAGGTAAATTTAATCGTATCTATAGGTGTATGGTCTATTAAATTTGTTCATCGTCGTCTTTTTCAACTATGATCCAATCAAATAAATCTAGGAATTCATTGTTATACGGAAAAAGCCTGGGTTTAAAATCCCCAAGAATACCTGTGTTTGGAACGGCTTGAATTGCTGTAGTCGTAATCGCGGAAGATTCTCCCGATCCAGTCGTTGAAACGGTGGCGCAATCTACTTCGTCCTGTTTCCCATCCAATCTGTATAATAATATTTCAAATTAGAACAATGTTTGAAAGATATAATGTAAGACTTGAAATTCCATAATTTGTGACGCTATAGGAACAAATAATAATTAATAAACATGACAAGGAAAGTATTTAATATTCAAGGTAAATAAGACCTAAAAATTTCAACATACCTGTGTTGTTTTAATAGAGTGCAATCGCCGCCTTCATTCGTATCCAAATTATATACGTACAAGTAACCATCTGCGCTGGCAACAAGCAGCCTCAAAACTTTTTGTATCCTGTAAAATTTTGAGCCAGAGGTTATAGATTAATCATGAATCAAGACTGCCTGTGGACATTGAAAAGAATAATATGAAATAAGATAATAAATAAACTTACGTGGTGATGGCACAAACGTTTTTCAATCCTTGAAAAGGTAGGTGGACACTAGCAAAAGCACGTCCTTGATTAAAGACATCGGTGACTTGTGAGGGTAAGTAATTTGCCGACGCGGAGACTGCCTTAGTTAAATATCCCATCCAACTCTGTGCCTCTTCTGGCTGTTGTTGGGGTCTACAAAGATTGTGTTATGATTACAGATTATATTTATCTTAGTTGCAGGCTATGGCTATACTTTATTTCGAGATTATCTATAATTAATACCGAAAATTTATTATAATTTACTCACGCTTCCTTGGGTTCCTCGAGCTTGAAAATGTGTACTGTTTCGGTGTTGCTGGAACAGCAGAGGAACATCGCGTCCATGCTGAAAGTAAGGCTGCTTATGGAGACGCATCTTTTTACACCTCTGCGAAACTCGAATAACTTGGTACCATCATTAACCTGATAAATGTGTAAAGCATTACGTATTTACTGCGAAATATATCTCAAACTTCTTCGAAATAAAACTAAAATTTTGTTAAAGCATCAATCTGTTTAGAAATCATTTTATATCTTACGTTAAAGACCCTGATGACAGTGCCTTTCTCAGAAGCCGTTGCCACTTTGGTTCCATTAGGACTGAAGGCAAGAGCCGCCAATGGACTGTCATGTGCTGGAATCATTGTTTTAGCTTGCTACAAAAAAGAGACAACAGAAAATTAGAAACAGTCACAACAGCTATAGTTATAATAACAAGACACATTATCTATATAGAAAAGCTACGTACAAGATTAGTAGCGTCAAATATTTGGACCTCTCCGATAGTATTTGATCCAGGATAGGCCAGATAACAATTGTCGCTGTTCACGGAAAGCGTGCACAGGCCAGCGAGATTTGGCGGGGTATCCCGAATTGTGTGCAACACCTTCATATCTCGGATATTGTGAATGTATAAAGATTCTTCCAAACATACTACTAATCTCTGTAAACAAAATAGAGTTTTTGTTTAATGATTTTTTTTTAACACAATTAATTTTATTTAACCTACTATATAGAAGTGACAGATTGATAAGAATTATTTGATCAATTAAGAAGTACTTACTGCTCTATTCAGTTTCACAGCCAAAATTGTATTGGAATAACTATAGTTGCATATTTCTGTTCCTTTCCTAAAGTGGCAGACTTTGAGTTTGCGGGGGGAAGATAGGCTGACCATGGCCATGAGACTGCTGTTGAACAGCCTTTCGACGATGAACACATCCTCCGTATCTAAAATAAATTTTAAAAAATAAAAGTTTCTTCGACTTTTTACATACATCTTTTTTTTTTTTTAGTAATATTGAAGCAGGGTTTTACCATTTTCAAATATTTTCCCAAGCTGATCAACAGAAGTCAGGGAAAATATTTTGTATCCAGACTTCGAGCCTACTGCTAAAGATCTGTAATCATAAATACATTATAGAAATATTAAAAGTCTTTCAAATGGTATTAATTAGAGGATGAACAGAAAAAATATATGATTAAAAATAATTTAGTATTAAAAGACTTTAATAACAGTCGTTCATTCTTAAATTCTTGTTCTTATAATAAAAAATGGATTCATTTCGCAAATTTCTACATTGAAATTGACTTTGTTAAAGTTTCAAGAACATGGATTTTCGTACCACAACAGCATTGCTCGAGTTCCCTTCATACCTGAAAGTAGTAACCAGAAACCATATTCCCAAAGCTATGACCCGAGATATCGTATGCAACTTTATTATTTTAACTTTTTTTCACTCACTCCCTTAGAGGAAGGCAGAAATATACATTCGTGAATAGTCACAGGTATTTTAGCATTTATTGTTCATGAGTTAAGGGTCAGAGATTAGGTGGAATATAAATCATCTTCAGAAGAGTACAGTGTTAGCTTGAAATCTCTACAAATAAACTTACTAAACTAAGAAATAGTCCAAATTTAAAACAAGAGAACGTTCAGCATTGCCTTGCTCCAAAGCTTGGTATTTGAACCAACATTTTATACATATTAGTCACTGTATTTCATAAAAGCTTGTTTGAAATAAATATCCAAATGCAATAACTTGAAAAGAAAAAAAAAATTACAAACAAACTGATATTCGATAAATGATGTAATAGTTATAATTGTGGAATAAAATTATTTTTATAATTTTTAGACAAAAGATTTTGCGTTTAGAAGAGGAAAAATATAGCATATTTGTTTATTTTCTAAATTAGAGATGCTACGCAAATTTATTACAATTGATAAAAATAGAAACTTTGAACTTAATCTTTTTATCTAGCAAGATATGAAAACACTAATGTAGTCAATATCGTATTCTTTTTATCTTTTTTTTTTTTGAGCAACAGAAATATAATAGAATGGGAAACTGAAGAAAAAATCACATTCAGTAAATGTTGTAATCTATAAATGACCCTATAGGGTCCTAAACATTTTTACTCCAAAATGCAGCTAATCATAAATCTTGTTTGTATCACGTAAATCTCTGCAGAAAATCTGTAAAACTATAAACGACAAAGCAGTCAGTAGACTGACTCCAAGAAGTAAGAACTCCAAAATGTTTTCAAGATAAATAAACAATGGAAAAAAGTGGATCAGTCCTCGAAAAAAGAGTTGTCAGTGAAATTCCTTCAACGGTCTGATCAACTCGGATGGACAGTCAGTTTTTGATTGGCTGTTGGCGTCAAGGTGACAAAGTGGAAAGACAGACTGTCACGTTCATTTTTCATATCACGGAGAACATGCGAGGTTGAAAAAATACACTCTCAGAAGACAATAAAGAAATCGTAGGTGTGGAAGAGAGGGAGAGAGAACGAGAATCAAGAACGACAAGAAACAAGAAGGACGATCATTGTGACACAGCTGATCGACGTAAACACTGCGTTAGTTTCGATTACAGCTTAACGTTTGTTCTTGATACGCAATTAATTAGTGAAAGAGGGAGGCCAAAGATGACGCAGAAAATGAAAACACAAGAGACCAGTTGCGCGAGAAGAAACGCGCAAGCACGGGGTGACGCCATGCGTGGAGAAAAATTGCATTCCCGTTTACGCGGGTGACATAAAGGGTTAAATGACCCCGGATAAGAAGCGCCAAAAAGGGAGGATCACCAATTCATTAAAAATCGCGCGATGCCTTCGAGGAAGGTCGCGCCTTCACTTACGTGCAATCTTGATTGAAGTTAACAAAGAAAACACCACTCTGAGGATCAGCAGTTGGATTTGCGAGGTTCATGAGGCCGGATATGCCGTACTTGAGTCCTTGTGTCAACACATCCACGTTAAGAGCGAAATTTTGCATAAATTGCACGGTAACGACTATGCACGACGACTTGCTTGTGTTTATCCCGCTCGGAAGCCTTTTTCAGAATAACTGCAAATGCCCACTCCGTTATTCCATATTGAACTGAACAGCTGACAAACGCGACTGAACTGAGGAACAAGAATTGTGAAACATCAGACCGTTCCGTTCCCCCATTCCGTCACCATGGCAACGGATTTAAACACGTCACGCAAATGCAATATTCGAGTTCGACGCCTCAATTACACTTTGCGGAGTAATTATTGCAAGTGTATATTATCATTGGCGTAATATATGTTACACATTAACATAATAATAAATTATTTTTCCTTTGTTACTCATGGGATAAATGATGAGGAAAAGTTCTAGACGCAGTTTTATTCAATTATATTTATTTTAAGAATATGGGGCCCAGGAACAAGAAACTGATTAGACAATTTGAATCATTCTGAGGATTTCGTGAATCTGCATTCCTAAATAATAGGAAATTTCAGAAATTTCAAGTTCTGACAAAATTTACTGATTCCGCCACTGTAAAGTATTAAAGAATGAAGGTTACACTTTCACGCTTTAAAGTTGCCTCTTTTTACTTGAGTAACAATCTCCAGGTAACAAAGTACAAGGTTGCTAAATTGAACGTTCTCTTAACTCATTCAAAACTAATTTGAATTTGCTAATTCACTGAATCTTATTATAATTTATAAAAATAAAAAATGCTATTTTTTCTGACATTTGGAGTATAGGTACTTTATTAATGATAATGTTATAAATAAGTAAATGAAAGGTCGTTTTGAAACCAATCGTAAGGTTTAACGAAATCTTTTGTATTTTCTTTGTCAAGGATTAAAAGCAGATTTTGATAATTCCAAGATATAAAACATGCTTCTCTAATTTTTTACCTCATAAAAAATGTAACTCTCATAATTATATTTGATTCTATACTTCTCTAGTACAATATTATAGTTAGAAACATGTCCTAGCAATGAAAATTTTTCACAAATTCATCACTTGCATTTCATTAATTTTCTAGACATAAATACGTCTTATTCTTTATCAACTGGACAGGAGCCAGACATTCTAGCCAATATTCCATCATATGCATCTAGTCAGGTAAAGCAAAGTCAAATTGAAGCCCTGATCCCTCTAGTCATTTAAAAAGTGGTATCCCTGCTACTCATTTTTTTTAACGAATTAATTCGTAAAATTTTAAATTTGAAACCCCTAATCACGTAAGTTAATCATATACCTATCTGTGTAATTAAATCTCTAATCTCTCATTTTTAAATGTACTTTGAATATTATTTAATTTCTGTTGTAACCAAAGCAACATTGATTATTGAGTCTGGTTTTCTAGGGAATTCAGTGCTTGCCAGCCTGTTTAAAGAGGGGAGAGATTTGACAGAACAGAGGCTTGATGGAGAGGCGAAGAGACCAGCTGGGCTTGACGTTTGCCACGAGCTTTGCTTTGCCTTGGCTTGGGTGCTTGGGAAGTTCAGAATTAGTTTCACACACAGTGCCACAGTGTCTGGCAACTCGTCGAGGTGTTCATGAACCACAATTCGCGATCAGAGGCAACGTGAAAGGATAAAATATGGTCAGTTGCTCCAGATTTTTTATTTTTCGCTTCCTCGGTCATGGCAAACATATTTTATTACGAGAGTCAAGAAATAATTCTTCTTTACAAAACAAAATCTTAGAATCTTTTGTTCCTGCCGTGGACATTGAAAGAACTGAGCTCGGAATCCTGCAACTTTTTCCCTTCTGAATTTCAAAAATTGGTATAATCTATAACAAAAACATTAGATCAAAATACAAACGTTGCTTTTAACAATAATATATTTAAATATTAAAAGCTTCAATCCTAGTGAGGGAGTCTACACAAGTTGGAAGAGAAAGCTATATTATTTGAGAAAAGAAAATTACTTTTGGTTAATTTTTAATTTATCCACTTTAAAATTGTATGTATTTCATATTTGTAATATTTTACATTATATATTGAAGCATTTTGAAAATTGAAACGTATGACAAACCGTTTAAAAATAAACAATTCAAATTTCAGTTTTCCAAATTGAAATTTTGCTTTTATATCAATTTTAGAATAAAAAGAAGATTCCAAACTTATTTTTCAAAAAATAAGTGATGTTAAAGAATAATAAAGTTAGAGAGAGCTCAGAATAGACATTTGCTAATCAATATAGAAAGTGATTATTCATAGAAGTGATACCTATAGGTCTAACTTTTACTTTTAACCTTATGCATTGTTTTAATTATAAATTTGTATATTTTTAATATGTAGGCAAAATGAAGAGAGGCGGCTTTCATCAGACTGACTCTCTTGAGGTGAATTCTTTTGATAGTTATATACTAATCTGAGTGTGCCAATCAAAGAGTCGCCTCTTGTTAGTCTAAATTAAGTTAACTTCAAAAATGGATGGATCCTTTCTGCATCAATTTATCACGGCGCCTGTAAAAAGCGTGCTCCAGATTCAGCGAATCAAACAGTAAGAATTGTCTTTGACTGTTTTAAAGTTTCATGATTCTACAAATTAAGGAAATTTTAACAATATCTTTCAGTTAACTGCATGATTGATTTTTACAAATTAATGTCACGTTCATTAGTGTCCTGTTATCTTTAATATTACAAAATACCTAGTGCATGCGCGTATAAAACGTTTCTTTAATTTGTGAATCATTCAAGATTCATATTCAGAGACGTTTCTCAAAAACTGTCAATTTAATAATATATGCAAGAGTTTCGTATGTTGGTATATGATAAATTAAAAAAATGAATATGTAATGTCATAAATTAATCGCATTGAAATTGAAAAATAAAGACAACATTGTGATGTGCTATGTAGTTTCAAATACATTTCATCGATAAAACAGATACAAGCCAAGTTGACTCGATTCATAACTATCCTATAGTTACTGACCACTTTATATTCTAATAATACGAAGTATTGATTTTATTGTCTTAAAATCTAATATCTGGGCATTGAAGATGCCTTATAAATTTAGAATAAAGTCCATCAAATATTTAAATCTGAAAATTTTTAAAAACAATCCTGTAGACTCAAAATTAATCTTTTCTCATAGGTTTTTTCTCATTTTTTTTCCAATATACAGAATTAAGGGCATAATTACCATAAGAAAAAATTTAGTTTCCCCTACTTAACGCTCGCAATAATAAATATTTTGTAGGAAAAAATATTTATTATTGCGAGCGTAAAGTTGGGTAAACTAAATTTAATCTTATGATAATTGGTAATGCCCTTAACTTTGGCAAACTTTTCTTCAAGGCTTAAGAGATTAAATATCCCCTTTTCCAATTCTCCTTAATGAAATTGACTTTTACTCAGTAATTCAATATAGAGCGTAACTATCAAAATAAATTGCTAATTTAATAAAAGAGCTTTTATAGTTGAGGAAAAAGCTTTCCTTTTCCAATTTCCCTTAATATAATTGATTTTCCCTCTATGTAGTAATTTCATTTGTTAGAAAAAAATTGTTGCTTCAAAATTAAATAAATGCATGCAGCTTTAGAATAAAAATTGTATTTTTTAAATATAGTTTTCTCATCATCCTTTGAATGATTTCAAGAGATACGTATGCATGCTATTGGGAAATTGAATAGATGTGGACAGGACAACCTGAATGTCTTAGTAGAAGAGTAATATTTTTTACTGTGACAGTACGTATTCGGATTCATGGATGTACATTATCTGGAATGATTTCAAAAATGGAATAGTTTTCATCTACAAATGCTTTTAGCAAAAGCAAGTACGTATTTCCTATCGAATGACCACTGGTTAATGGATTATGAAATTGATACGATGCAAATCGAGACAAGCACGTGTCAAGATTGTGTTACTCGCTTTTTCTTGCTCGTGACTTGTAGATATGATTGTAATTATTTATTTTAAGTTTCAAGCTACTCCTTGCATTTATCAGCATTTTATAATTCATTTAAAGGTCAAACTAATCATAAGTCTTAAAAAATTTCAGATCACGTTTTTTTATTGAAAATGTATTCTTTTTTCAATCAAAAGTATCTCATTTTTCCCACCAAATTGGAAACTGACCAATTTCTTCATAACTAAATTGTTCAATTAAAGTGTAGAATTAATTAAAAGATAAGAAAAGATTAAAACAAGTACTGATTTTAGTAACTTGTCTATAGATTTCAGAAGCTTCCTGCCTTATATAAGGAAAGTCATGCGATTCTTTACATAATATATAATCCGCACATCTAAGCTTCGAATTATTACGCAATTTACTTACAAGCTTCTTACTTTGTATGTGGAAGTCTTAATTTATGTTCTTTGTTTGAATTCGATATATCATCGAAAATGAATATGAATTTTTTTTTTTTCAGTGGAGAGATACAATTTGTTTGCATTTTATTATTTATTTTTTGATATTTTTTACTGGCATTGCTCTTAGGACTGAATCATGCAGAGACTAGTTGAGTAAAATTGTAGATATTAAAGAATCAGGAGCGTTTCATCCTATAATTTTCATTTCCTTTCCACTTATTCATCATCACAGCACGCACAAACGGCCGATTAATACATGTATTCGTGTAACTAGTAACTACTGAATTTACAAGTTAATAAATTTTCCAGAACATTATTTTTATCATTGAGCTTTTAGTTTAATTTTAATACTTGCTTTATCACGAGACTTCTAGGCAGGTCTTTAGTTCATTGTACAGATTAATCGCGTAGATTACAGGCGGGTAATTGAACTGAAGAACAATCTAACTTCAATAAAAAGGAATTATAATTGCAAGAGAGGCTAACTCGTTTTTAATTGGTTTATTTTTCTTTTCTCAAGTTATCGATTTTTAATTCTGTATTGTTGATAAAAAATATTGTTAAATACATTTAATTATCGATTTGATGAAATTGAGGGCCAAATGCTTAAGGGTGTTGGATCCAAGTTCTAACTTAAAAATTCGATTTCCTCATTTTACTCAACAAATATTGTAATTAAACATTTTTTCGTTCTATAGCGCTATTCAAATTTTTAATAGAAATATGCATAGAGAGCAAAAAATCTATAATTTTAATACTTTTTTTTGTAAAATGAAAAGTTGGAATTTTTATGTTATATTTCGAATTCTAAGTTTTATGAAAAAAGTATTAAAAGCATGCATTTTGTCGTTCTATAGCAACACTTCTACTTTCAAAAAGAGTATATCTACAGAGCGAAAGTATTTCTAGTTATAATATCTGTTGAGTAAAATGAGGAAATACCTATAATTCTAAATCATGCCCGCGGGACAATTAATTGCTTTATTGATTTAATGTTTATTCCTTCCAGATAAAAGTCCTTATATGCAATTGTAACCTAATAAATTTGAATAAAGATACAAAGTCTAATTTTCTTTTTAGTATAAAATGGATGAATCCAAAGGCGTGTTCGCACGAAGCTTACACTCCTACCTTTGTGGAGCACATGGCAAACGTAATTACCCATGGAATCTGGATCATACCTTCATTGATGGCAGCATTGGAGTTGTTACAACGTTCTATGTCGTGGACACAATTTGTTTCTGCTACTATTTATGGAACCTCCTTACTTCTTGTCTTCACCGTGTCAACCTTCTTTCATTGTGTACACTACCATAAGCATAATGGGTAAGTTCCTTTATCCTCAGGAAATTTTCTGCAAGAAGAAAAATTACAAAAGTATTAGCAGAAATTCACCTGGCGTTGCCCGAAATTTAAAAAAAATGTAAAACAAATTTAGATTTCCAAATCCCATTTAATGTTTTTAAAAAATAATTTTCTTTTCCAGGCAGTTGAAGGATGCTCTCCATCGATTCGATCGTGCAATGATATACATTTTTATAGCCGCCACTTATTTTCCATGGTTAAACAATGAGCGCTTCCAATCTCACGTATCTTTATCAACAATGCGAATTTTAATATGGATTATGGCGACACTCGGTATTCTTTACCAGCAAATATTCCACGAGCGATACAAGAAGCTGGAAACTATTTTTTATCTAGTCATGGGTGTTGGACCCAGCATAGCAATTGTCGATATTGTAAGTATCAAGTTTAAGTCAAAACCTTTAAGGGTGTTGGGCTCAAGTTCTAAGTTAAATATTCTATTTTTCCATTTTACTCAACGAATATTTAAAATATATTTTTTTCGCTCTACAGCGGTACTCTTTTAAAATAGTAGTGTGTCAATAGAGTGAAATCGGAAGAATTCGAAATACAATCTCAAAATTCAATCTTTTTATTTTGTTCAAAAAATAATAAAAGTAGAAATTTTTTCGCTCTGTATACATACTTGTATACATACTTGTATACATACTTGTATTTGAAAAACGAGTATCACTACAGAGGGAAAAATATCTAATCTTAATAA
>JAUESH010000024.1:17073026-17090173 GCA_032275165.1 Synergus magnus
TGTATACATACTTGTATACATACTTGTATTTGAAAAACGAGTATCACTACAGAGGGAAAAATATCTAATCTTAATAATTATCAAGTATACAGAAGAAATCCAATTTTGAGATTAGCGCATGGGTCCAACCCCCTTAATAATTATAAATGATTTTACTAGATCAGAATTACGCAAAATCTTCAAATGATTCTTGGCTTGATTGCAGAAGGAGTATAATGACATCGTAGAGCTCAAACTAGGAGGATTAATGTACATTTTAGGAATAATATTTTTTAAATCTGACGGACGAATTCCTTGTGCTCATGCCATTTGGCACATTTTTGTAGTCACAGGCGCCTCTTTTCATTATTTTGCCATATTATATCATCTGTATCCCATCTCCGATGAAGAAAAGCTCTCTGGTTCTTTCACGAACTCTATCTTGTCCAATTTTATGGAATCTCATCTAGAGCTTTAAAAATCGTAGACATTTTAGGTTTCCAAAAATGTAAATCTATTTCCGATCAATACCGATTGATATTTTATATTGTATATATTTTATAAGTATGATATTATAATCAGAGAACAATCGCAAGGTTATTCTCGAAACTGCAAAATGTCACTGCTACACTAAGTGCCATCGTATAAAAAGCGTGACGTAAATAGGAAATGATGCGCAAGTCGAAAGTCTCATAAAGACAATCGAGTATTTACCTATTCTTAGTTGTCAGGAGAGATTAGACGTATTTATGGGAACATACCTGACAAAATTGAGGAAAATAGAAATAAATATTTGCGTAAGCCAATAAAAGTATTCTGAGTGTAACACAAACGCTAGCCAAATATTTGTTACAATTTGTTTTCTATAACGAAAGCAAAGGTATATTATTAATGTAAAAAAAGAGACGAGAATTTGGCTCTATATTAAGCTAGAATTCTAATAGATGGTCTTTTAAAAAGCGAAATCTTGTTGAATGCATTGCAATATCTGAAAAAAAGTGAAACAGCTGTGGTACTTTCCAAATCCAGACTTTCTTCGCTTTTTGTCGGTGTTCTAGACAATTAAGATTTTTAAAGGGACAAAGGCTTAGATTTCTGGAATAAAACTTCACAAATACTGTATATGTAGAAATCTTTAGTGAAATTACCATTGATTTTATATCTTCCAGAGAAGAGTCAATTCTGTTGTTAAGGTTTTATTGATCTCGCTAATTATTAATTTGTAGAAGGGACAGAATCAAGAGATAGTATTACTAAATACTAAAGTCAAAAAAAAGACTAAACCCTTTCCTATTACACTAAATATTTTCTAAGTTTTTAAATGCTTGCGAGTGCCAAAAATCCGTACATAATTAGTGATATGTACCTTCCTAGCAACTTTTTGTATACTTGATACAGCGGAATAAATACGAAACGAAATAGACTCAAGCTATTCAAGTTTTAATATAAGAGAATAAATTGTGGCGCAGGATAGTCGAAGAAAATAATAATCAAAGTCGAGGTCTTGCATATAGGCCTAATAATTATCGTAAACTACAAATATATGTTTAATCTGCTTATCAATTTATGAAACTGCTAAATCAGATTATCTATTATTGTTTTCGAGTTTAGTAGATAAAGTACAAATTATTTTAATATGCAACGCCATCAGTCGAAATGTGTATAATTAATCTATAATTTTTGTACGTAATCAATATTTCTTTCCCTGTTCTCTCAAGACTATAAAACCATTTCTAGATATTATCAATCTTGTTATCTTTGTCCTTCTCAAATAAAGAATATATAATATATATATATATACACAAAATCAACTTTGGTTGTATTTTTAATCCAATCTTAAAACCTTTTGCAAATATTTCCAATGTAGGATTAGAATACTTTCAATTGGAAAATTCAATTTGGAGATTGGGTTTCTACCTTATATATTTTTTGGCCCTATAATAATTTAAATTTGAATTTAAAAAACAGAGTAATCTGTAATTCTGAAATTCAAAATTTGATGTAATCAAATGAACTTGGCTTAAAATTGAAAAACTGTTTATTTTAAGAGCTTAAAATTGTTGAACTTCAAATTGGAATCATGTAATTTTGTATCGTTTTTGTATTTGAATATTATATTTTGTATAAATTGCTAGTTTACGAATAATTACAAATTCTTCTTAGGAGCAATGACACTTTTTAAATAGTGCGAATAGATAAAATAGCCGCAGCTGTTACGACTATTCGGTTACTATAGCAACTGTTTCAACCACAAACATCAACAATGAATAGTTCTGTCACTTTGGTACTCGTGCAATTTAAAGTATCCAAAAAAGTATCTGCAAAATCTGCAATTGATATTAAAATGATTCTCTAAACATTATTTTGTCATGAAGTCTAAACAAAGACGAGTGCGAAATGACAGATTTCTTTGAAACGTTTTTGCTATCTTCAACACCTGATTAATACTCTTAATATATTCGACATTTATCTTATAGCCTATTAGAATCGTGAGCAAAATTATTCAATGTGTTTAAATACTCAGGAGCAGTTGCTGGCCTTGACAACAAATTTCAAATTAAGATTTCTTAAGATTCTCACACCTTGATAATTTATTCCTCCTTCAGAAAATGGAAAGAATCACTAACGAAGGATCTGAAGGATTCAGTTATGCAGGAATTTCAAGGAAACTACCCCCTTGGCTTTTGGAAATGTCAGAGTATGTAAACAATTTTAGGCGAGCTATTATGGATATTTTGGTATTTATTATTTTGATAAATGAAGAACTCATTTTTTTACAGGGCGGTGAAAAAATTAAATTTAGGTGACAGTAGACAATTCGAATCATCTTCTGATTCCTTACTAAAGTCTGATGAATTTTTATCTCATCCTTTGGACAAGACTAGAAGTGATAAAGAGAAAAATAACTCTGAGTAAGTCTTTTATGAAACTAAAAACTTAAAAATAAATATAATCTTAAAAATAAGTAGAGGTAAAATGATATTAGTAAAATAATTGTTTTTATTCAAAGGGAGAAGAAAAATTGTGAGACTTTCTTTGCAATGCACAAAATTAAGGAATTAGATTGTAATATAATTTTACAATCAACTGCCAAATCACTTCCAAATTCCCCCAACCACGAACTCAGTCGTAGTTCTGAAGGCTCGAATCGAACATTTTTCACTTTACATGATATTTACCAAGCGGAAAAGGAAAGAAACCATATGAGTAGGCTGGATAAATATCTAGATGATCAAGAAGCAAAATACAAATTTCCTGACTCTCATTTTAGAACGTTAAACAGTTTTGAATACCAAGCAAAAGAAAGTCGTAATTACAAGTCTTTAGAATCGAAGCAAAGTGAAGAATATTCTTGGAACCGTTCTCTTAAAAATGTTGGAAAGGATTATACAAAATCGGAAACCCAGCCATATTTACCAATAGGTGATGTAATATTTAAAAACTTGCAATTCTGACAAATTTTCAAAAATATTTTTAATAATATTTCTTTAAAACTGTATACAGGAATAATAAAGAGAAAGATGGATTACTTATCAGGACTAGCTCCAAAGGTAGAAATTCCCGAAGAGAATATCGAAGCTGGAGTTAAAGCTTTTCACAAGAAAAGGCAAAAAGAACCTAAAGTTGTAAATGAAGATGCTCAAAGAAAATCAAAAAGCTCAAAAGATAATTTAGGGGAATATAAACCACAGTTTACATATCATTATGAAGAGGGTTCACCCAAAGGTATGTAAATGTTACACCTATCCTATTTTAAAAATACTTCAAAAAATATTTTGAATAAATACTGATGATCAAGAAATGCTGTAATTGGAATTTCACAAGCCATTGAGCATACAAATCTACACGATGCATGAAAATATTATTAATGATTATTGATTCATTTTTATCAAGATAAATTCTCAGGTCAGTTTCTTTCGTTATGCAATAGTTCTCTCTATTATCCAATGGTAGGAAAAAAATTTCTGTTTCAGAAAAGATATCCAAAGAGAACTTTATAATTCCTGAATTACCATTTGGTCGATTACTGACAATTGATATTTTAAGCACCTGGGGCGATAAGCATTATGTTGGCTTAAATGGGATTGAGATTTTTTCTGACTCTGGTAAACCTGTGGTTGTAGAAAAGGTGAGATTTGAGCAGCTTAGTATTATTTAGGTTTAAGTACGCCAATACTAATTTGAAATGTTAATCTTTGAAGGCTATAAATTGAAAAGTATCCAATAATTTATACTTGCAATTCAATTTAGATCCACGCTGAACCCTCTGATGTAAATGAACTACAAGGTCACAGCAACGATCCTCGAGTAATTAGCAATCTGATCAATGGGATAAATCGTACCAGAGATGATTTTAATTTATGGCTGGCGCCCTTCACGAGCGGAAAAGATCATTACATTTACATTCAATTTAATGAGGCTGTTCGTATCGCAATGATTCGAATTTGGGTAAGTTATTATTTTGCAATAATATCCTTAAATGCTGAATTGCTTAAATGAACGAATTTTTTCCTTTTCAGAATTATAACAAATCCAGAATTCATTCCTACAGAGGTGCGAAAGACGTTATCATTCAGCTTGATGGGATCACTATATTTGTTGGCGAGATAGCGAGAGCATCTGGTGTTATTTTTGGTAGCATAGATTCATTTGGTGATGTAAGTATGTAATTACAGAAACATCCCTATAAAATGAAAAATCAGAATTATTCTTATTGTATATATTGCTATAATATTTTATATTCCAGACTATTTTGTTTACTACTGATGAAAGGATATTACAGCTAATATCAGAAAATGACCAAACTTTCGATGAATTTAATCCTATTTGTGATTCTGATAGAGAAGCTAATAAAGAAGCCGAAAGACCCATAACTGGCACTGTAGGTTTTGTTATCTTGATTTGAATTTATAATACTTAAATATAATACTTAAAAACATATTTATATAATTTTTTAAATGTAGGAAATCAGTTCAGACCTTTGTGCTGCAAATCAGTCTGCGATTTCTGGCGAGAATGATAATAATGGAATGTCAATTGCCTGCAAAGAGATTCAACTATTATTAATTTCTAATTGGGGACTTTTCAATATGATAGGTAATGCGAATAAGTAAATATTTCTTATTACAGTAAAAAATATCCACTCGTTAAAATTAAAAAGAAAACTATATTTCTAGGTTTAACTGGACTAGAATTTATCAATGATCAAGACACGCCAATTTCTTTAGCCCACGCCAAAATCTCTTGTAACACAGGAAACGATAATTTAATGAGGCTTTCGGATGGAAATAATCTGACAACAGACGAAATTCATATGTGGGCGACTCGATTTTCACTCGAAACTACAGTTATTATAACAATACAATTTAATACCGAAATTTTCGTCACTGGGATGAGAGTTTGGAATTACAATGCTTCTTTAGATCTTTCATACTGTGGTGTAATTAATTTTCTATTCAAATATTTGATTTTTAAAGTATTCATTTAATAGATTAATAATAATGATTGGTAGTAGTGCAAATTGTATTTTAATTTAAAAGGTAAAGCAAATGATCGTAAAGTTGGATCGGAAACCAGTATTCGATCTTTTCGATGGTTTTGTTTTAAGAAGAGCGCCTGGATGTTGTCATTACGATTTCGTACAGGAAATTAGTTTTATAAATCCGCCGAATACGCAAAAGATTCTTCCAAATCAGTATGGCTTGCACATTGCTGTATTATCGGAAGGTAATTTTAATATATTTATTTTAAATGATAGTAAATCAAACGATACAAAATATTTTATCTCAAGAATAAAATATAATTCTATTTGCAGATAATACGAACGATATGGATTATGAAGCACCACTAATGCCTCAAGGATTTGTATATCAAATTGTAATATTTTCTACCTGGGGGGATCCTTATTATGTTGGTCTCAATGGAATTGAAATGTACGATGCTCAAGGTCACAAGATTGAATTAACTAAAGATAGTAAGTGAAAAATGAATAATTCGTTTTGAGAACCATGCAACTACTATAAAATTTGTTTTTTGTAGATATAGCAGCTTATCCCGAAAGTGTAAATATAATAGAGGGTATAGACAATGATGTAAGAACACCTGATAAGCTCATTGATGATGTAAATGATTCTTGCGATGGTCAGCATTCATGGCTTGCACCAATTTTACCAGGACAGGTGAATGATAGAATAGAATGATAAGAATGATAAAATAGGTATATGGAGATTTGTAACTCCAAAAATATCAGGAGACTAAATACTTTTTTATTACAGATAAACAGGATTTATATCATTTTCTATCATCCTGTTGCTGTTTCTAAAATAGAAATATGGAATTATGCAAAAACTCCGTTGAGGAAAATCAAAGAATTTGGTGTGAGTATTATCGTTTAAAACAAAGTTTCCCAAGTTCATTTACTCGAATTTTTCTTAGATTTAATTTTGGGTCATTTCCAGATTTTAGTAGACGATTTGTTAGTCTACAATGGAATATTTGATAAAGAGAATCCAAAAGTTGTAATTTATTTTAGAAATGCCAAAGAAAACAAAGTTTTGAAAAGCAGCTCAACTCGGTAAAATGATCTTTTTTTAAATAAAGGAGTGACTTTTATATAGATAGTAATAATTTTTTTAAGTAAAATATATAATTTCCTTTGCAGCTCTCAACACGACATACATCTTTTGAATTTAGAAAAAAAATCAACCTCTGGTGGAAGCTCTATGCCAGATCCATCCCTTCGTCCTCACACTTCTCTTATTCAAACCAATTCGTATCCACATTCGTGAGAAATAAGTATACATTTACTTTTTCATGTAACATTTGTAAAATATATTGACATCTACATATATAGATAAAAAGTATATCATTGTATAAAGCGCAGTATAAAATGATTAAATCTAAACATCAAGTTAATTACGTATACATATTATTCCACTTCAAAACAATATCGGTAATAACTTCAATACTTGTTTTTCTTATTGCAAAATAAAAAAATTTACTACGTACCATAATTAGATGTGAAAAATATTGCAATTTTGCAACATTTGTTCTGTGTCGATTTTCGGAGTAAATCATATTTGTCATCAAAGCCATATCACTCGTTAGAGAATTAAAATGCAGGCACCAGTTAACAACTAATTAACCAACTATCACTATTTACTTATGTAATTATAACACAAAACGCACAAAACATATTTAAGCCGGTTTTTTTAGGTTATAATTTAAACTTTGCTTATATATGTTAAGTTTTTAATGTTTTAAAGCTAATTCAATCAACAATTGCTCAAAAATATCCGTAATGTGTAACAATCTAAAATTTAGATATTCAGAACACGTAATGTAGTATTTGTGGTTATAAATTATAATTAAGAAAATTTTACGACATTCACACTTCTCGCCACATTGGACATTGTCGATTGTAATTTTGAGCATTTTTGACACGTGAAAAATCCGCCACTTGAAAATGCGCATGCGTCGGACAACGCATCTTATTGGTCATATTTCGCGGGAATGTATGCAATGCTAAAAATGATATCTTAATTAATAATAATCAAGAATAATATAATAATTACATTATTTTTCACATTATGCGAAAAATCATAAAATCACTAGATCTATTATAACAATATTTTAATTAATGATAATGTATCAAGAAGACTTTATTGTTTATATTTTGTGAAAGGAATTTAAATATATAAATATAGGTAGAAGAGAATTAGAATAAAATGGACATACAAGTAGTTTATTTACAGAAACGTATGACAATCCTCACTCTAGTACATACTTTAAATTTATCACCATCTGAAATGGGCGTAAGCGCGATTAGCTTCGCACTGCTTATGTAATTCTAGTTTTCTCTTCACAACGGAACCCTGAAAAAGAAAACAATAATAAAATCAATATTAAATATAAAATGAAATAAAATAATGTCAGAGCTATAAAATAAGTCAATTTTCACATACCTTATTAGCAGCTGCATTCATCAATTCATTCCCCAAAGATGTCCCAAAATAAACTGTCCGCTCCTTATTTTTCGCGGCTTGTACTAACCAGGACATTGCTAAATAACGTGCACGTGTCCAGGTTACAGGATGAGGAACCGGATAGTGAACGCCTCCTCTTCTTATCTTTACGAGTTCCAAAGCTGGTGTGCTGTTGTGTACGGCTTGATGTAAAATTTTTACTGGATCAAGTTCAATTTCCATTCGCTTTAATTCTGTTTCTGCTTTGTGGTACTTGGCAATTTGGGTCCTTTTTATATGTGCAAAAGCTGCTTTTACCACATTTCGGGCTACAATCTTCTTTCCTTCTCTCATTACGAAATTCGTAAACTTGCTGTAAATGGTCATTTTTAAGTTTATTCAACTTTTCCGAAAAAGAAAATACGTAATATGAATCACTACATACCAAACTACAGTATCGTGAAATTCCGAACATGTTTCACTGGGAAATGCAGGTTTTATAGCTGAAAGGGCTACTGTTTTCAAGTCTCCTGACTCCTGAAGATCTTGTAATTCTACTTCCTTGTAAATTGGCTGTTTCATGTGTTTTGGAAACACACTGTACTGCTTTTTAGTGTCAGCTGCCATTAATCTGTAATATTCATTAATATAGGGATCTATTTGATACTTTAATTTTACAGAATACATATTATGAAAATTGTTGAAGGTAGATTTTTTTATTCTGAACAAAAAAAAAGTTAGGATACTATTTTATACACATGAACCTCTTAATCATAGTGTCTAAAAGATTTTAAAATATCACTAAAGAAAAACTCAAGACATTTAGAGATTTTAAATAATTTCAATCACAAATTGGAGCACTTTGAGGTTATGGTACTAATTTAAAATCCCAATTTCTTCGGAATAAATCAAACAACATACTGAAAGTATATTACCCTAATTGAAAACTTTTCCTTTAAAAGAATTAATGCAAAATATTTTACCTTTCGAATCCTTTAAATCTTTCATAAACAAATACTCGTGGGATAAGAATTCGGAGCGAAGCCATTTTTAGGCGAAAAAAATCCTAAATTCTAGTAGAAATCAATGAAAATTGCTCAAAAGTAATAAGAGACAAATGTCTGTTGACTTCGAAGAATAATTATTTGGAAAATGTAATCGAATGTGTAGAAATTTCCAATTTTTTTACTACCTCGGCGACATTCTAAAATCTTTACTATACTTCTTCACGTCACTTCAGTTCCGTGTTCCTCGGTTTGTTCCGTGTCATTCCGCGTTCCTCGGTCTGTTCCACGTTTCGCTTCCTCATTCCCCGGCAGTCACAACGTTCGACTCTGTGGACTATATTGATAACGTAAAATCTGTCCTCTTTTCGGTTTATAAATTTTTCACGAAAAATCAAGCGTGGGAATTTCGTTTTCGGGCTTTGTAATCGTCTTTTATTTTTGGTGTGAATATAATTAAGAGCTTTATAAATAATGCGATCGATGCACGACGCATATGCGAAATTGATAAGCCCTTGTGGGGAAGGCTCCTAAGGAGCGCCTTGACAAGTGGTTTCTACTTGAGACAATCGGACGTTTGGACAGCTCATGATGGCTGAAAATCAGGGAAACTCCTCGAACCAAATCAATCAAGGTACATGAATTTTACATTTCATATTCCCCAGATATACTTTGAGGCTGATTTGGTCGATCCTAACCTTAAGGATCAATCTGCACCCTGGACGAGTCTGATATTTTTCCTAATTTTGTATGTGAATTTGTCCCCCTTTTGTTTGTTTACTTATGGCGAGCATCGATTATTGAAAATTTTAACGAAGTTGACCTTTAATTTGCATCCGTTTATATGAGGATTTTGTATACATGATGTTTATAGTGCACTGACGCCGAAGTGATTCTCACTATATCTTGTTTTAACAATCTGGTTTTTATTATCCAATGAACTGTATGTTTACTTATAATTTAAGGTATTGAAAATTATTATTTTGAATTTAAATATAATTGATTATTTGAAGGCCGCGATTACTAGCCCATGAACTGTCAATTATCATTACCATATTTTGGAATCGTTTATTCGTACGGACTTGTCCGTACATATAGCCCGAAAACAAAAATATGTGCGCACATATCTCTTTTATGTTTTCCTGTTCGTTAAACAACTTGTTGATTCGTTTAAACTTGTTAATAAATCAAATCAAAAGTATCTAAATTTGGAAACGTTTTAAAATTGAAACGGTATCATTTTTGAGAATTTATTATAATGCACTTCATTTCATATTCATTTTTTTCGTTTATAAATTAGTATTGATCTTCAGAAAATGCATCAATCAAAGGAATTAACTGAAAATTTCATTCATGAATTCCTTTAATTACATTGAATGATTAAAGTTTTTTTCTTTAGAAAAAATGTTTTTTGTTTATCCTTGTTGAAAACTCTTTCTTAACTGATATTTGCATTTCCTCTTTTCTAAATTTAGAAATGTGTAACCAAATGCGGTATCAATGGAGATCATCCAGTCCCTCAGGTCAGTGAAACATTTCCCAAACTGTTTAATTTGATGTTTAAATTACAAAAGAATATAAAGATATGCTTTATATTTTTACATTCTCATCAGAGAATGTATTATTTTTCTTCAAATTTTCTTCCCAAGTAACCAGAAGAAAACTTTAAATTGTTATTAAATAATTTAGGATATATTTCAGACAAATTTATGTAATTATTTGATCGGAACTCAATTGCTTGATTATAAATATTTAATTTGTAACAGATAATAAATGAGCAATTCCAGGGAAAAGCTTCGGAAACTAATTTATTTCATTGGAATAGAAATATTTAGTACATATAGTAAAATTATAAGCGTACATTCAAAAATGCTTAAAAGAAATTATTATACCTTGAAACTAATATAAATTAGAAAATCTAATTTCATCAATCAATTAATATCTCATGAAACAAAACATTTTTTCTAAAGAAAATAAAACATATTTGAAAAGCTTTTAAAGTTTAAAAACCACTCCACAAAGTTTAGATACTTCGATTATCCATGATAGTTGTAAAAATTGTAATATTAATATATAATAATAGGGAGTAATATTATCAATGTTTTAGGATCTAGTAGAGCGTTTACTTTTCAACAAATGGACTTCCGATCGAATAACGATGTTGAAAATGATATGTCTGGTATGATCTTTTTAAAAAGATGTCATACTTTTCTTACGAATGTGAAAGACTGTCTTTAATTTGTTTTACTCCCGTTTACAGAAAAAAGAAGACAATTGAAACTCAGTTTCCAAACGCAAGGAAGCAGCAAGTCTTTCTCTAATTCTACTAGTTCCACTCTTTCGAACTCTGCTGCCCCATCATCATGCCCACCCATGTTTGTATATGTTTTTACTTCTCATTCAAAAAATATGAAACTCAATTTTTCATTCTGCTTTAATAAATTTCTCAATCTTACAGAGCATCACGCCCAAGCTTACCATTATCTCTACCCAAGCTACCTGCAAGGCCCAGGCCTGCGGCACAACCAGAATATGTTCCTGATAAAGCCAGGTATGAGAAAAAATAACAAAGTATTTATGTATTTGGTAAGAAAGTTATAGAAGAGGTAATTTTATTCTCTGTATATTGCAGGGAGAAATTGAGAATGTGCCAGTCGATGCAGAGTACAGGAAAACTGCAATTGTCCCCTGATACTGTGTACGACTTTACCAGTGAAGACCTTCAGGATTTGGGGGAAATAGGAAGAGGCGGTTTTGGTACTGTAAATAAGATGATACATAGGATAAGCAATACCGTCATGGCTGTGAAGGTATGCTGAAAATCAATCGAGAATACATTTTGAATTATTTATTATTCCGGCTTTCTGTCTTGTGATAGAAATTCAGTATAATTTTCATTACAGAGAATTCGTTCAACGGTCGATGAAAAAGAACAAAAGCAGTTATTAATGGATCTAGAAGTTGTCATGAAGTCCAACGAATGTCCTTGCATTGTCCAATTTTATGGGGCTTTGTTTAAAGAAGTATGTTAACAATCCCTTATATTGTAGTTTGATATTTACGCCTCAAAATTAATAATCTTTTATTAAACCAAAAATAATCAACAGGGTGATTGTTGGATTTGCATGGAGCTGATGGACACCTCTCTCGACAAATTCTACAAGTTCATCTACGAGAAGTTGAATGACAGGATACCGGAGAGCATTCTAGGCAAAATCACAGTAGCAACTGTGAAGGCACTAAATTACCTCAAAGAGAAGTTAAGAATCATTCACCGAGACGTGAAGCCTAGCAATATTTTGCTAGACCGACGTGGTAATATCAAGCTCTGTGATTTCGGCATTTCTGGTCAGTTGGTGGATTCTATCGCCCGAACCAGGGACGCTGGATGCAGGCCCTATATGGCCGTAAGTCCAAAAATCTTATTAGGATTTTATGTAAATCGTCGAATTCGGTTTTGTTATTACATTAATGTGCTTTTTTGCAGCCTGAAAGAATAGATCCACAACGAGCGCGCGGCTACGATGTTAGGAGTGACGTCTGGTCCTTAGGAATTACACTGATGGAAGTCGCGACAGGATATTTTCCTTATCCAAAATGGAATTCTGTTTTCGAGCAACTCTACCAAGTGGTTCAGGGTGACCCACCAAGGCTAACGCCGAACGAGAATGGAAACCATTTCACTATGGACTTTGTTAACTTCGTAAACACATGGTAATTATTTTTTTCAAGATATCTTAAAAAACTCCTCAAGACAAATTTATGATGCTCTGCAAAATGTGGTTTCAATAGGTTCAAGAGTGTGGGTGCCTATTCGGAACACACATATATACAGACATTTAGTTTTATGTCTATAGATATATAGATTTTAGATGCAATCAACACAATATTTTATTTTGTTTCAGTTTGCTTAAGGAGGAAACTCAACGTCCAAAGTACAATAAACTCCTGGAGCATCCATTTATAAGGAAATCCGAGGAAGCGTCAATAGATGTGGCTGCTTACATTGGCGGCGTTTTGGACAATATGGCTAATAATGGCGTGACTCCCTTCACAACTAATCAGCCTTAAATAACTAAACGAAGAAAAAATGAGTAAGAAAATTCAGATTCAAGTTTGTTGAATTCCAACGTTTCTTCGTTGCTGCAAACCTGCATTTTTCACCCCCATCGCCGATGTTATACGTAGGGGAGCCAAACGCTCTGCTATAGAATAGATACGAGATATCCGTAGAATCGTATCTTTGTTTTGTCGAGAACTCGTATGCATAGCGAGTAGGGGGGTTGGTAATCACGATATATAATTAGACAGGAAGTGAACTACTCACTTTTAGCATAATTTCCTACCAAAATCACCACAGAGCACACCATTGTGTATACCTCCTTTTTCCTTCACCTTCGAAATAAACGTTAGATATCATCCCCAGAACAAGTCCATGTAGTTCCTCCGCGAAAATTTGAGTCGACTCAGAGAATTCAAAACTCGGTGATCCACGATAATCGCCTCGGACGTTTCACCTCCCACGTTTTTGTAAGGATCATGCGACTTGGAGGTATAGTTCGCCAAAACAGTACAAAGTACCCGATTTAATGTTCGTTCTGGCGATTTTATTATGTAGGTCAAGCTTATACCAACGTTCTATGAACAGAGTACTGTAATCTAAGAGATAATAAATTACTGAATTACGATTCATTGCGACTGAACATCGCTCGACTATTATTTTTACATCGTCTCTCTTTCTCGTCAAAGATTCGTCTAGCGTCAACTGGGTTAATTATTATGAGACAAAATGAGCGTTTTATTTTCCTTCACACTTTTCCAAAGGTAGAAATTGTGCCATAGATTTTTTTATTCCAAGTCGTTCAATTTGTCTCATAAATACCCCTCTTAGTGATTTGTATTTAGAATTTTGACTTATAATTAGTGATGACTTTAGAGATTTTTCCCGCAACATTTGTTGAGAATAAAAAGTTTCTGAATCGATTTTTAATGTAGTGAATTGTGAAGAAGTGAACTTTCAAATTGAAGTACTTTTAATTATTTAGTTGCAAGTAAAATGGTGTTTTTGTAAGAGATTTATAAGTCTTCAATTTGCGCAGAATTTAGACCTCTTATCTAAACAATGGTGCGTTGACTTATATAAAACCTGCGGGTTGAGGTTCAGTTACCGGAACGGAAAGAAAGAAATATGCCTGTTCTTAGATTTTTGTGTTGTATCATAGCTATCAATAAACACAATAGAATAAGATTATAAAGATGCGTAATTTCATTCTTAATGCACAGCCGTGCATTTATACATTTACAACGATTCTTTTTTTTATTTTATTTAAAGCTGTATCTATTTTACATACTAACTTTTATTCATTTTTTCTTTCAATCTTACTTAAGTTCCTTTTAAAGTTACTTTAAATTGTACTCCCCTCTAATTAAAAAAAATTAGGAAACAAATAGACATCTATTAAAGTAAAAAAAAAAATGTTAAAAAAAAAAGTTACTGAAGATGTTAAAAAAGGTTGTCAATACATTTTTAAAATGGATTTTAGGGTATTTCAAAAGGCTTTGTTTATTTTAAGGGATTTTAAAAGGTTTTGAGAAATTTTAAGTTGTCAGGAGATTATTTTAATGGATTTTAAAGGGGTTTCTGGAATTTAAGGAATTATAAGAGATTTTTATGAATATAAAAAGATTTCTAGGGATTTTAAGATGTCATCAGATTTTTTAAATGTATTTTATAAAATTTAAAGAATTTCAAGATGTTTTTATAGAATTTAAAAAGGGTTTAAAAGATTTCAAGAGATTTCAAAGATTTCATAAAAGAGAATACACTAGATTTCGAAAGTTCAGAAATTTTAAAGTTTGTCGTAGAGTTCAAGAGATTTCAAGATACTTTTTATGAATTTTAAAACATTCCTAGGAATTTTAGAGGTTTTGGGGAATCTTAAGTTGTCAAAAGATTTTTTAATGAATTTTAAGGGATATTAAAAGGTGAATTTTATAATTTTTTGATTTTAATATTAAAAAATTTAATTCAAATCGAGAAAGAAGGTTTTTTTAACACAAAATTTCCCGGTATTGCGTTGCTCTCAGGCACTACAAATAACGAAGATATGTATTGATTATTGCTATAAGTAAACAATTGAAACTAGACTTGTACTTTTAAATACAAAGTTTTTAAAAATTACGTAGACGAGTGAAATAAAAGCTTAGGTCTATAGAGAGTAATTGGATCGATATTTTTACCGGCGCTTTACACCTGCAGGTAGTCACGATACCGCTTGTCCAGGTAAAAGACGATGGCGGGTGAATAGTGCTCGTGATTGCTGACGATTATGGTAGCGGTCATAGTGAATGCCGCTGAGTGTGATTTTCTCCCGCGAAATTTCCACACGTAAATTTACAAATCGCTTCACAAATTAAAAAAACAAAATTCCCTCTTATCGCTATTTTTTCTACTTCGAGAATCGGAAAAAGCGCACATTCAATATTTATAAATTTTGCAAAGGGGATGTCGCGTGCATTAACGATAATTTTCAACCAAGTGTAAAGTGCTGACGCCATTCGCAAAAAGCGAAGAAATAATCCGTTTTTTTAAATAAATAATAAGCCTCTGTTATATATTTACAAAATAATAAACATTTGTGTAAAGTTCACCAAAGTGACAAAAGGAGAAAAGTATCTCATCGAAATGGTGAGTGACAAGTTTAAAAAAATATTTTTGTATAATAATTCTTATTAATAATTGTGAGTTTTGCGTTTATTGTTTGTTACACATTTATGCATAATATTGCGTATTTTGAGGTAATATGTAGTATTAAATACGTTCTCTTTAGTTTTATTGTATAGGTTTTTATAGTTGCAAAATTTGCTTAAAAATGAATAAGATAAAAACACTTGTCTTTAATGAGTGATATCAATAGCATTAGTTATGCATGTTTTTTACAGAATGAGACTCACAATTATTTTAAAGAATAAATAAAAAAATTGCAACAATTTTCTTATTTTGGAAAATTCTTGAAAATACATTTTCTCTTAAATTTATAAATGCACTGATAACATCTCCTCGTAGGCATGTTTGCGAATAAGAAACAACAGAATCGATGCATTTTTTCACAAACATCACTTTCTATATTGATTTACAGATTAGCACAAAAAGCAACACTTTTCTTACAGCTCAATTTTCTTACACCTTTAATCAGAAGCCTATTTTTAAGATTTAAACCCTTTTATTTGTTTTAAAACAACACCCTTTAGTGTAAAATAATAATACTAAAAATAATAAATTCTTATTTTGACAATTATTGTATATATGAAATAAGTATGTAGTTAACTTACTTAGAGTTTATGTACACATTTATAGATTAAAAAGTTTCTTTACCTCATGCATAATATAAATAACTGAAAAGCCAATGGTGTAAAGTCAAGAATGATAAATTTGCACAGAATTAACATATGTCATTTTGCTTTTACCTCTCTAATGTAATGCCGCATTTTAATCTACATATTTAAAATTATATCCCTTCTGTGGGAAAAGATGCACCTATAGTAATAAATTATAATAACATTCGTCCAAATTCTTTATATAACCCTTGTAGAAAAATAATATTTGGACCGGATTGAGACCCATTGACTTAAGTCAATTTCAGTCCATTTCAGAATCATCATTGATTAATCGGATACAATGATGATTCTGAAATGGGGTCTATCGAATTAATCAAAGTCAATGGGTTCCAATCGGGTCCAATTATTTTCTTCTAGAAGGGAATATATAGCAAAAACTTAAATCAATATGAAACATCAAGTTTTCTTGAAATTTCCGTGACTGGGCGGGGTTAGCTTCTAGAGCCTCCAGTTTAAAAGAGTTGCTTTTACTGCAGCAGCAGCCGCACAGTGCTGCTGCGGTTGAGGAGAATCAATTATCTTGAATATTTGATGACTCCTCCACCCTCCCGGAAACTATACTTGAACTAGTCTATATCCGTCCCCTCCTAGTTCCATCAGAGCTTATATGTTGACCACTGAAATACGTCCACATCATTTCTTTTCCACGTCTTTACCTATTGTCATTTTCTCCAGAAGTCCCCTCACTCTTCTAAGATCTGATTCAAGGAGATTTAAATGTGTTCTCATTAAGGGCATGTGGTAATTACCATAAGAGCAAATTTATTTTCCGCAACTTCACGCTCACAATAATAAATATTTT
>JAUESH010000024.1:17090273-17116421 GCA_032275165.1 Synergus magnus
TGAAAAGTAGTGACATATAGATTTTCGGCGTCCCCACTCCTGGCCCTTGCCGCATCTAGGTACTAATATCTTTGGTAATGCGCATGTGTTGGACAACGCTTCTTATTGGTCATATTTCGTGGGAATGTTTGAAATGCTAAAAATGATATTTTAATTATTATTAATAATCAAGAATAAAGAAATATAATATTTTTCACAATATGCGGAAAATCATAAAATTACTAGATCTCTTTATTAATATTTTAATTAATGATAATATATCAAGAAGACTTTATTGTTTATATTTTGTGAAAGGCATTTAAATATATAAACGCTTTATGAAATCCCACTTCTTGCTCACGATTTGCAATAAACCATTTTTAATTTATAAATAATTATTAATTATTAAATTTGAACTTGGCGCTAAATTAGATGGTACCAATGAACCAATGGCACCAACATGGCGGTCGACCACTCCTCTAATACATGTAGTATTTGCAGGTTGGTAGTAAGCAAAAGTGCGAATCAGCTGATTTTTGACAGCAACGGCGACTTGCAAGCAAGTTGATCTGTCAAATTTACACCGAATCTTATCTTTCTAGTCATGTTTGACACTTGATCACACCTCTATGGAGCACTTAATATAATTAAAAATTGAAATGGAAGTAGTGATACAAGAACTAGCAGTGCCAGTCGAATATTTAAAATGCACAGATGGAAGAATTTGTTGCACTGTGCACAGAAGTTGGCTTGCTAGCTTTATGAGTGTCGGATCTGTACATTTTATTAAACATGAACGACTTTCCTCTGATGAAATAGCAGCACAGCCTTCTTCTGAACAATTAGGATCCAAGTGGCTTCAAATTTACATCACGGTTGGTATTCTTTTATTTTTAGTGGTATTATTAAATTATTCAAACTTTTTGGTTTCTAGGTTAGATTTGATTGTTGTTTAATCGAAAAAAAACCAACAATGAGTTTATTCTATCTATATTTCAATAAATTCTTACGGAAAAAGTGTTTGTCTACTATTATAAATATTTTTACTACTCACTTTATTACCTATATTGTCGTATTTTCCAATTAAAAAAAAATTACAGGTCTACGAAAAGCAAAATAAAAATGCAATCCCATTACCAAGAGGGCGACAAGCTGGAAGTTTAAAAGCGCAAACAGATCTTACATTTGCTCAAGTATTGCACTACGTAGCAGATACAAATTATCGAAATTTATGGAAGGAATCATACAAAAAGTATCATAGTAAGTAATGAATAAGAACATCTTTTTTAACAATTAAACGCCAAGAAAAAAACTTTGAAGGCAAAACGCTAATTTTTTATACGTTAATCTTAGTTGTAGTCTTTCTTAAATAGTTTTAATCTGTATTTTTAATACTTAGGTCCATGGATTAATTTTGAGCAAAAGGATCAATTAAATGTAAACACAAACACGACTGATGTACAAGTAATGCAAGAGATACTAACTCGAACTTACGGTTGTACAATAGCACAACTCGAGAAAGGTAAAATAACGTCGGTAAAACCAGGCTTGGATTCTCAAATGCACTGTAACTTATTACCTGTGCTATTAGCTATCGAAACGCCTTCCGCCTTCTTAATATTACACGAACAAACAGCACAATATTCCCTTCGAGAGTGAGTGCCTCTTATGCATTATTGTTTACTTATTTTAATTTTTAGTGTTTTTATATCTACTTCTTTGCTTATGCAAAAACGAAATTGTGCTCATATTTTTTTCAACCTGCATTTTAGATGTGTTACCTACAGTCCTGCGGCATTATCCACGTCCTACGCAAAACCATTGTTTCTTGTGTATCAGCTGCTTCGCCTTTCTAGAGATCTGCACGATCTCGGTCTTGTACTGGGTGAAGTTACGCTTAGCGATATATTGCTTATGGATAATCTTACTATACAGGTATCTCCTTTTTCATATTATGAACATTTTATGACAAGTAAAAATATGATAATGTACGTAGAGCTGCAATCTTGATCAATTTGTCTTTTTTCCACCAGGTTTTACCTAAGTTAAGAGACAATATATACCTGTGGCCCGATTCTAGTCCTATGACTACCTCATCGACGAAAAGCAAAAGCTTTTCGAAATATTTTGATCCATCCAAAGACACTAAACTACAAGCCGGAGAGCCAGGAACTCCAGAATTTGGTGCTGATGAAAGTATTGAAAGACTCTGCGAACTTTGGGTCCACGGTGTCATCAGTAATTTCGATTATCTTACTGCTCTAAATAATTTAGCTGGCAGAAGATACGGTGACCCTAGTTGTCATCATGTAATGCCCTGGGTTACCGATTTCTCGTCGAGATGCGGAGGAAACTGGAGGGATTTGACGAAATCCAAGTTTCGACTGAATAAAGGAGATCGGCAGCTGGATCTTACATTTGATTCTCAATCTTCAGAAGTAAGAAATATAGATATGAAGCGGAATTTAACATAAAAGTATTCTAAGAATTTATTTCCATTTTGAAAATAATTATTTTAGGTGGGACATCACGTTTCGGATGTTCTTTCAGAGATTACTTACTACGTCTACCTTTCTCGAAGATATTCTAGATCTGTTTTGTGTAAACATGTCCGTCCTTTTTGGGTTCCGGGAGAATATCCAGTTTCAATTCAGAGGATGCATGATTGGAGTCCGGATGAATGCATTCCACAATTTTTCAAAGATCCGAATGTCTTTAAAGTACGTCTTGAAATTTACGAATTTCTTTATCTCAACAATGAGAATTGTTTTTATAAAAGATTGCCCTTTTTCAGTCGATTCACGAAGATTTGCAGGATTTGGGAATCCCTGCTTGGGCAACTTCGCCAGAAGACTTTGTGGAAAAACATCGAGAAGCTTTAGAAAGTTTATACGTTTCGGAAAGATTGCATCATTGGATAGATTTAACTTTTGGATACAAGTAAGCGAGTTAATTCAATTTTAATGGCGTATCTTAAATTTTTAAAACATTGTAATATTAATTTTTGTTGTTTACAGACTTTCTGGATCAGCAGCAGTGAAGTCGAAAAATGTATGCCTACAATTAGTAGATAATCACACAAGTCTGACGAATTCCGGAGTCGTGCAATTATTCACACAACCTCATCCACAAAAAATCATCCCCTCCCCCTATTGGAGCAAATCTCCTCCGCGGCTCCGATTAACGAATTTAAACGGAAAAACGGGACCAAGTAAGATATCTAGTTTTAAAAAAATTAACTAAAAAGGCAATAGAAATGAATTAGTAAGCTGAGTACATTTTTTTATACATAGAACCTGATCGTTCTGGTGAGAAAGGGAGTGAAGATGAAGACCACAGCTCTGGTATCGAAGAAGAAGAAATCCAAGTTACAGCTTTAAATACATCCAGATCTTCTCCTTTAGCATTGAGTCGGTTACTCAGTAGATCTCGAGGATCTTTACTGTCAACAGAGGATTCTTGTAAACTCGAAAAATCTCCTTCTCAGACGATAATTTTGCCCAAAGATTATAATCCTATCTCCGCGCTTGTTCAGGTGGAGACTATGCATTCCTTTATCAATAAAGTTAGTCAAAAAATATACACACCGAAAATGACGACTTCTGATGGAACTGCAAACTACAAACAGGTGTTCTTCCGAATGAAAATTTATTTATTGAATTTATTTATATTGTGCCATTGAAAGACTTGGGTATATTAATCCTTCTAATTCACTAATTAGGTCGTTGCATGTCGAAGAATCAAGGAACAGCAAATCCTCGGTTGTCTCATCGTAGAAATATTTCTCGCTGAGAAATTTCGTGCGACTTGGAATATTGAGAAAAGCTCTTTTGAAAATCGACTTGCTGTTTGCCTCAATACTCTAAAATCATCACCAGAAGCCTTACCAAGATGCGTCAGGAAAGCAGTGGCGTTATTATTACAAGTAGATGTGTTACCAAAGAGTTACAACCTTGATTGTTCAGAGAGTAATAGTCGATTAGATTCCAGTGAAATTACTTTTCGATATCCAACTGTAACCCACATGGGACTTCCACCGCCGTCGGCTCATCAGTTCCTTCAGCCTGTTCTCTCTGGAAGTCTGTTTCCATCATCAAAATATTTTCGTCACCTCTTCAACGTTGTAGAAATGATTCAAGAGTACAATCTACTCGTTAGAGAATTGAACTTTATTACTCATAAAGGAGAAGAGAGTGAGGCTATGAACAAAACGAGACTTAGGTATCTGTGTAAAATTAGTGAGTGCAAGGTGAAAGCAGTTGCGAGGGAACTGGAGCTACTTTTGTCAAATGCTGGAATTCCTACGGAGGCGAGTTTGCAAATGATTGTGCCGCATGTGAGACAGATTATGGAGGAATCTTATAGTGCAGTACTTGCTGCTTGGCATCTTTTTGATCCGATTGCTAGGTAAATGTTTTAGCATATTTTTCAGGTTTATTCAAAATACTTTACTTTACTTTTTTTTCTTGTTTGTTTTTTAGAGCATTAGGCCCAAAAGGTACGGCGGAACTCTTTTTGATTCCAATTGTACGATTGTATGAAAATGGATCTGTTATGGATGCTTTATCTCTGACTGATATCCTTCCATTGGGATCGCTTGCAAAATTTAAAACTATGAGACTCTACCACCGAAGTTTCCTTTTAAAATTAATGGTCAGGCTGGGATTGCGCAGATATTTAGACAATTTTATCACGCCTTTGGTAGAAGCTGTAGGTGGCTATCGAGATCACCTAATGGGATCTTCGATTTCCAATGTACATAGGACTGGAAATCTTAAGTGAGTAGATCTCAATAGATTTAAAAATGTACTTTAGGAAGATGTTTGAAATAATTTTTCATTTTATTGTTTTTGTATTCGCGTAGGACTTGTGATTTAAGTGGGAGTTGTGGAGATGGAGAAGCTATTTTATCTCCCCTGGATGAAGATTCCTCTATTGAGTCTGAAAATAATGTATCGGCAGGTAGTGGAAACAGAAATCTTAGTTATTACATGAGCAGTTCTGCTAACGATAATGGCGTAGAAGGTATGTTTCTGTATATTGTTTAAAAATATTTTTAATTTAGCAAACTAACTCTCTTAATTTCCTTATTTGTAAAGCACTTACTCGATTTTCAGAGGTATTCACAATGGATGCAGAGGATCCTTTATCGCCATCAGGTAGCAATACGTCAAACTACAATCCTGATTTTCACATAGAACTGAGTTTGAATCTCACCGACGATTTTAGTGAAGACACTCTAAAATGCTCTCCTTCAAGTACCGTACAATCTCCTACTATTCCAATACCAAAGCGTTTAGACAGCAGTGCAAGTAGATCTGTGATAGATTTCAATAGTATTGGTTGTAATGTAGGCAGCAAAACTTCCAGTGAAGATGCTCCATTTGGTAGTTCGTGTACAAGCATTCAAGAAGAGGCTTCAACAAGCAACATTCATTCAGTAGACTTTGAAGCATCTCGACCTTCAACAATGCAAGAAGAAGTCTCTGAAAAATTGAGAAATGAAAAAGACGATGACCTACAAGTTGAGCATTGTCAAAGGAAAATTTCTCCTGTCGAATGCAAAGTCTCAGAAATGAGTACAGAATCTGTTATCTGGTTATCTCATCGTCTTGGTCCTGTTTTAACTGCGAGGTATTTATCTCGAAATCTTCTGAGAATGCTAACTCTGTGTTATTCAGGCAAAGAGAATCTTTCAGCAGCAGTAATCGAAGATAGAGAAACTGTATACGATGGTGATTGGACAATTGTCTCTGGTGATGTAAACGCTGCCAAAATATTGGAATGTCTTTCTGCAATCGTAGGTTTGTATTTTGTATTTAAAAGCAGTTATCAATATTCAAATAATTTTTTAGAGTATGTAAATAGTATAATATTTTATTACTTCAGGACTGTATGGAGAACAAATCGTGATATTACAATATTTCGCTCACGCTGCTGAACTTCTGGTTCTCTGCAAACGAAAACTGACTCCAAATTTTGAAGGAGGCTTAGTCTCGTGCCTTTCTCTTGTAATTAACATCAGTTCTTGCCTTAGTGATTCTACTTTAATGGACACTCTTCATGTAAGAAGTATTTAAATAATAATTAAATCGTTAAATCGTTAATAATCCCCGTCGAATGTTTTTAAATTAGATTCTTCTTTTACAGGAAACAATTGTAAAAGCTATTTTGCATCCCAGTATCAGAATACTATCGACGACAAGATATACCTTTCCTAATGGAGCGATTGCTCGCGCCATATTGGCTGAAAAATATCTTCAAGCACTTTACATACTTAGTGCACGTTTGGGAGTAATAATGACGAAAAGTCACTTGGCAGTTCCGATCCAAAGATTTTTTCTCGCTTTTGATAAAGTTTTTTATTTAAGCAACAATGCAGTGAAATCCGTGAGCCAAAAATCGTCTGTAAAAGATGATGGTACGAAGTAAGTCATTTTTATATTTTATAATTGTCACTGTGTGATTGAAACCTTAATAAATTGTAACTAGTGACATTTCCATTCTAGGAATACTGCTTTATCTCCTAGCAATGCAGGAGAAAATGCTGTTGTCGAATTCGCGGATTCTTACTCTCCACCAGTTATAGAAAGCGACGATTCTCTCGATCCTCAGAGAAATAAAGTAAGATCCTAATACTGTAAATTAGAAATAGATTAAATATTAAGGGTATTGGATCGAAATTCTTACTTGAAAATTCGATTTTCTCATTTTTCTCAACAAATATTATAAATCGATATTTTTTCGCTCTATATTTATATTTCTATTTAAAGAATGAATGCTGAGTAAAATGAGGAGATAGAATGTTCGTGTTAGAACTGGGATCAAACGCTCTTAACGAATGAAGAATTTTTCTGTAATTGATTTACATTTAATTTTCAGGCATTTGAAGAATTAAAGACAGTTTTTACAGCCGAATTAGCTCACAAGGCGTACGTTCTGTTTTACCGCTTTTTTGGAGACGGCTTTATGGAACAAATACTGAAGAATAATCAGTTAATTCGCATCCTTTGTCAGGATCACGAACAGACAATGCGATTAACATCTCCCGTTTCTGGTATGTACTAATTAACTTTTTAATGCTATTTCAATATCAAACTTCAATTTAAATATGTATTTTTTTAAAGAGGACACCTATAACGACGTCTTCCTCGTCGAGAGTGAAGTTTTTGAGAGTCAGGAAACTTTCGACAAGGATACTGGTTTTGGAAATATTGCAGTAATAGGGAATCGAATTGAAGTACAGGTAATAAAAAAGATATATGTAAATCTGAAATACTTGATATAAAAGAGTGTTAATAGTTAGCTTTTTCAGAAGGACAACTTGTCACCTCAGTCTCAATCATTTTCGGAAGGAGTAGCTGCGATCCGAGAAGCGAATTCATCAACGGGTCGACAGCTGCGAGGAAATTGGTTAGCCTATTGGGAACACGAAATTGGAAGATCAGACAAAGATACGACTTTAAATATCAAACAAATCAAGCTTCAAACTTTCAGTGGCCATGGCAATAGTATTAGATGTATTTGTGCTTTAGACAATGAAAATAGTTTCATGAGCGGCTCGAGGGATAAAACTGTTAAGCTCTGGAGTTTGAGAAGTCAGGTAATTTCTAAATGTGTTTCAAATTCAATCGAATCAGAGGTGGTAGAAGATATATAAGTTTTGAAATTCTAATTTTTAAGGGTGTTGGATCAAAAGTCTAATCTCAAAATTCGACTTTTTCACTTTACTGGATAAATATTATAATTAAATTTTTTTTCGCTCTGTAAAGCTACTCATTTTTTAAATAGAAATATGAATACAGAGCGAAAAAATTTGTAATTTTAATACTTTTATGAGTAAAATGAAGATTTAACTTTTAAGTTAATTTTTAATTCCTCTTTTTACGCACAAAGTATTAAAAGCAAACATGTTTTCGCTCTGTAGGCACATTTCTATTTTAAAACAGAATACATCTACAGAACGAAAAGATATTTAATTCTAATAACTGGTGAGTCAAATGAGAAATTAAATTTTGAAGTTAGAATTTGGATTCACAACCCTTAAATGTATTTTACATTTTACAGGGAGATGGAAGTACCGTTTCTTCTTGCCAGTATACATACACCGGTCATAAAAAGTCAATTTTAGGATTAATATTTCTTGAATCATTGAGGTACGCAGTCACCTGTGATGGCAATATTCATTGCTGGGATCCTTTTATGGGTTCGTTATTAGGATGTCCAGAAAGTCCTCGCTCAGTTCCTATTAATACTCTCGCAGCAAATCCAGCTCCTTCGACTACAATACTTGCTGCCACCACGGAAATCACATTAAAAGTAATTGATTGTAGGACATTCCAGTACGTAAATGAAATGAAGGTAAGATCGTGTTCCTACTTACAAACAGTTCAAATAAAAAATTGTTCATTAATAATTAAATTATTTTTCTACAATTCTTTTTATTACAGGTGTCAATGAATCCTACAGGTTTGATTCGATGCATCGCTGTAGCTCCAAGTGGACATTGGGTAGCATTAGGTCAAGCTTCTGGGTTCCTCACTATCTTAGACATTCGTACTGGACTTATTATTGCTTCATGGAAGGGTCATGATTGCGAAGTATATACAATTACGCCTCTCTTAAGTTAGAACTAATCTTTGATTTATGTAAAATTGAATACTTAATTGATTTTAATATCTTTCAGATTTTGCAATTGCAAGTTTTAAACGAAACGACCTTGATCAGTTCTTCTCTGGATCAGACGATAGCCGTATGGAGTGCGATCGATGGAAAATTAAAATTCCACATGAAGTAGGTTTATAAAAAATATTCTATTCTTTAAACTATTTTTCGATTTGATGAATAAGTGCATTTAATATTGCTTTTTTTCAGGGGTATTACAGAACCAGTTCATTGTCTCGCTGTTTATGAAGAACAACTCGTCACAGGAACAACCGCAAATCGCATCGGTGTTTACGCATCTGTGGACCTGACAGCCCTTTATTCGTCCTCAAAATTAAGATCTGACGCTTTTAAAGGAATTCTAACTTCCATGATTGTTCTACCTCTCAACAGGTTACTGCTTTTGGGTGCCGACAACGGTGTTATTACTTTACTATGTTAAGGTGGCATTAGAAAAATACGCAAATAGGAATTATAAAGTGTACATAAATCGACAACTTATAGGTAAAATGATTATAAAAAATGTATATAATATATAATGAGTAGGTGTATATAAAATAAGTGTATATATAATAGTTAAGTCAAGCTAAAAAATCGCGATAGGGTTTGGATAAAGCCTTTCTAGTCGAATCCAATATAAAAAGAGAACACGTTAAAATCTTTGACTACCGACAGTATTTGGTCAAGGTAATAATCGTGGCAGATTTCCATGTTCCACAACATTTTTACCTTGTGACATGTACAGTTTAGGAGCAAGAACCAAGTTTTTATTATTAATATTTAATAGGGAATATTTTTAAATAAAATTAATTAATTTATTAACCGAGGAGGAATGAAGAAATGAAATAGAGATACAATATTGTAATAAAATTAATGTATTCGCTAAGCATGAGAAAAAGTACAAAATTTACCAGTAAAATTCTTTTCATAGTTCCTTTTTTTAAGCTCACCGCGTGTTTATATCCATTCTTGTTCGTAAAACAGCAACAACCGTTTTTGGAGTTAATTTGAAGACTCCGACATCAGTTAGTACTTCTTTTGTGTCATTTTCGTTCTCATTTTGTAAAGTTTCCATTAGTAACATTGCTGATCCTAAAAGCATGTTCAGTAAAGTACAAGCCTCTCGCATTCTGTAAAAGAATTAGAATAATTATTATTTAGCAAATGATTCTTAAGCTATTTAAAGAATTTTAATTTCATGTTCTTTTTAAATATTAGACTTTAAATTTCAAGGATCTTACCGAGGAAAATAAGATTCTGGTTTGCTAGTGTAGAGTCCAAATAATGGAAATAGGTTTCGTACGACATCGTATTGTAACTGAGAAGCTCCGCCCGAATTGAATTTGTTGACTAGGACCACTTCTTCGAAAAAGTACTGAAAAAAAATCTCAGCTTAAAAAAAAATTTGATATTATTAAAATTTTATTTTTATGAAGGTTTAAAGTATTTTTTTACCAAGTCAAGTTGAGATGCGAGATTTCGCCAAGCTTGATTAAACAACGGAAGTGCCAAAGCTTCATGAAGAGCATGTAAGCGAAGAGCTAATTCTTGGAACATTGGACATCCACTCGGCGTCACAGAAAGAGAGACAACTTCCTTTTCAGATTGCATTGCAAACCACCTTTAAATATTTTTTTTCAACACTTTTAAAATATTCCAATAATATTTAAAGTAATTTCAAAACCCCATTTTACATTAAACTCACTTATCCGTCCTGTAGGATCTGCTCTTGGCTTTCACGTCCAAGGCTACAGAATCACTAATTTCCGTGACTAGTTTCTTTTCCAATCTTTGAAGAAGAGCTATAGCTTCATCAAAAACAGTTCCATTTTCTTCGGTGACCTCGTCTATCTCATCGTCTCCAAAATCTGCTGCAGTTTTTGCAGCATCAGATTGCTTCTTGTAGAAATGAAGCTTCAAAAAGTGCTGTAGAAAATAATAAGATTTTAAATGAAGATTTCAGCGATTATCAAAAGTAGCAAATAAATTACAAAATAAATTGTAGATATCACTTACGACAGTAACGCCCCATTCAGAAAGGACCGTTTGTACATAGTGAAATGTATTTAGTATTTGAGGCATCAGAGACGCTAATGGATCTTCATAATCTTCATGCAATAGTTGTAATAAGCGCACTCTCCAATCATCGATTAATTCTAGTTGTAATTCGAGGAACTGCAATCTGAAATAATTTAGTATCAGAAAGTGAACAAATCATGGTAATAGATATAACTTTTTAAAATAAAAATTCATTATTATAGTATTTAAAAATTAAATAATCAATACCTGTGCCCCGGTTGTGGAAGATGATTATACCGATCCGAAATCGTTGTAAGGAGATTGAGAAAAGCTTCTGCGCATTCAGTTACTTTCAAATTATCTACGTCAGGTCCAGGTAATTTTTCCCACGCTGTATTCGAACTTAGTATAGCATCCATTTTTTCAGTAGCATCTACAAAATAATTTTATCGTCTCTTGAACAAATTACAACAAAAATTAAAATATTTAAGCAGTTTTTAAGCGCTGTTATATATATTATATCTCACATTTTTTCTCCATGTTAATCCATTTTACAAAAATTTGCGCTTGAGTTAAAACAGATAAGGTAGCTGGTTCTGCCTGGGGGTAATTTAAAGTCTCTCTTAGTTCTCTTTCAAACCCAAGAGCTTCATCTACTGTATGAGCGAATAAAGAATCGTCGTACTGAACCACAGGAAGTTCGGAATGTAATTTCTCAACCGCAAGTTGCACCAGGGCTCTCATAAATTCAACCTTTAATTTTAAATATATAAATGTATAAAGAGCCTGGAAACCTGAAGGTTTTTAAAACCTAAACTTAAGACTTAAAAAAACATACTTTTACGTTAACGTGATCAAAACCAGCAGATTGAGCGATAGGTTGAATATTTTTAGCAACCCAATTCGCATGATCTTTAATCCAGGTGAGCACCTGAGTGAAAAACCATTCCGGCTTATCCCTTCGGTTAGTTTGTTTTGTACCTGTGAAATGATATATGAATCTTTGCCTCAATGGACGTACTAAAAATACAATCGGCAGAGATACCGGTGCAAAATCTGTGAGCAGCGATGATGTGACTGAGGGCTTCGTAGGCTCTTCTCTGAATATATTCATTAAGGATAATTCAGAATCACATTGAAAGTTACGTTTTTATAATCTTAGAATACCAAATCAATTTTAAAATCTCATATTTTATAGGAAATATCACACAAAATTCAAGGATACGGTAGTTGTAGATGAAACAAATACTCGGTAAGGATTTTAAATTTCGTCATTGCTTCAGGCGATGGAGTACTTAATATGCTTAGGTTGGAACCACAAAATGGCCATTTGATTGCCTTTAAAACGTCACTATATTCTCTGCAAAATAAAAGACATTTTGTGAATATTATTTTTAAGAAGATAAAATTCTGTATTATTTACTTTCTTTTTGACATATTTTAGATACTCACTTGGATAATTTATCTTTGATATTATTGTGCCAATAGTGTAAGGTTTCTCGTATATAATTTGAAAGTTGGCGACATGAAGATGATTCCCATTCGATACTCATACGAGTTAGTAATACGTATGCTTCAATCATGGAATCATCAAGAGAAGAAAGGGACATTTCTAGTTGGGTACTGAAATATTGCAATTGACGATGGATAAGATATTTTTAAAATAATTATAGCTTCGAGTACAACATCAATCTGCAATTCATTTCCTGATCGTTTGAAGATAATCCCATTTATTACCTTATATCTTTAACGCTTTTCAACGCATTCAAGAAGAATAAAGCTTTTTCCAATTCACTAATCTTGTTGACAATTGCCTGCAACTCGGTCATTTTATCATCTTGGTTTAAGGATTCTTGAATCTCTTTTTGTAAAGATTCACTAGACTCTCTCAACCGGTCAATGCTCTTACTAATTTCCTCCACTTCTTCTATCGCTTTCTTTACTTTCGACGGGATTTTCGTTGAGGCCAGTGATAACTTGAAAAATTCGATATTAATTAACATTTTAAATTTGTTGTTTTTACAAAAAAGAACTGTAGAATAAAAACAGATTGGCTTACAAATTTTAGTCGAAATAAATATGAAAAACCCTCCGAAATTAAAAAATTGTACTAGAAAAATCCTTTTCTCAAAGAAGCAGATTTTTTTACAATATTTTTTAGACTAGTTTTAAATATGCATACATAAATTTTCAATAAAATATTGGAACTTACAGATTCTTCAACAACATTTTTCTCAGCTTCTAGTTCTTCATGAAAAGTGGGAAGATTTTCAAGATTTTTTAAATCCGAGCAGAGTCTCGAATTAAATTTTACAATCACTTTTTCCTTGATATTCATTTATTCCAACCAACTTGCATAGTCATCTGTAATTCACTCAGAGCTTCTAATAAACACGTGTCAACTTTTAAAGATAAAGTTTTTCGGTACACATTTGACAACTTGACAGATTAACAGCTGATCAAAACGTGCCCTTTTTCTAATGCGCATGCGTTGCTCAATGCACCTTATTGGTTATATTTCACGGAATTGTTGAAATGCTAAAAATGCAACTACAATGTTTATGAATGATTACTTGTATTTTACTAAATATCATTATTTATTGTAATACAATTACTTATTAATAATAATTAAAATAACATTTTTAGCATATAAAAAATTCCCGCGAAATTTGACCAATAAGGTGAATCGCGCGACACATGCGCATTAGAAAAAAGGCTTAAGAATGAAGGGCTTGATGGCTTGAAGCTATTTATGTACAAAGTAGAAAGTGTAAACAAGTGTAAACACGAAAAGATGGCGTCGCCTTTGGAAGATCTCGAATTGAAGTTAGAACTTTTTATCGAAAACATGAGATTAACTCGAATAGTCGTCAGTGATTTTCAACCTCAAGGGCAAAACGTGCTGAACCAAAAAATGTGAGTTTTTTAATAATCTTTTTTCCACTTTTAAAAACGTTACTTTTACGTTTTAGCTTCGTTACTATTTCACGGCTGTAAATAACAATTTCACTGGATTATCCTTCAATCTAACGTTAAATGAAATTGTATTCTCAATTAGAACCTTAATTCTCATCCTTTTGGAAAAAGTTTCGTGGTTTTCATGTATGGTTTTCATCTTTCAGGTCTTTCATTGCGTATGAAATATAACCTATAAATTTTGTTTCTTAAAACGCTTAAAACTTAAAATTTTGATTTTAATAGAAAATCTTCTTATTTTAAAGAAAAACTCAATAAAAATTTATTATTTTCAAACATCATTAAGTTATCATTTACGACTTTTTATTTTTATTATCCTAAAAAACTAGAACAACGTTTTTTAAGGGATGTTTCGTTTAAATTTGACATGATTTCGAATTCAAATAGCTCTTTAATATTATTAAAATATTTTTTTTTTCAGCCAGGGAATAGTAACTGGATTGCAAGAAATCGACAAACTGAAATCACAGGTTAAGGACGTTCACGTTCCTTTGGAAGTTTTCGAGTAAGTTTAATACTGTATTATACGTGGTTTGGACCCAAGCTCTAACTACCAAATGTTATAATTAGATATTTTTTCGCTCTTTATCGGTACTCACTTTCTAAATAGAACTATGAGTATAGAGCGAAAAAAATTTATAATTTCAATCATTTTTACGTAAAATAAAAAGTTTGAATTTTTAGAATAGATTTCGAACTCCTCGTTTTACGGAAAAAGTATTATAAGTGTATATTTTTTCGCTCTATACCCATACTTCTGTTTCGAAAAAGAGTGGATTTACGAAACGATAATATATTTAACTATAATATTTGTCGAGTAAAATGAAAAAATGAAATAATAGTACTAAATAACAATCGTGTTTTTTTGCGCAGTTATATCGACCAAGGAAAAAATCCTCAATTGTATACGAAGGACTGCTTAGAACGTGCATTGACAAAGAACGAAGAAGCAAAGGGTAAAATTGACGGGTACAGGAAATTGAAGGCTAATTTACTTTTCGAATTTAATAAAGCTCTTCCTAACGATTTGGCGAAATATCGGGCTATTCGTGGAGATGAATAACTTACGTAAATTTAGATTTAATTTCTTATAATTTATACTTCGTTCAGTCACATACTGCTTTTTATTAAACGTCTGTAAAAATTTAATTTAATTGCTCTTGAAATTTGCTTACCTATCTTTTAGTTTTTATTGTATTTGCACTTCATTAATTGTTTCTGAAAAATTTTTGAAGGCCATTTTAATCATAACAATTATGGAACACGTCAATTACTCGAACGTACACGTTGTTATCCTTGAAAAATTATGATCGCAATCTCTAAGAATCAATAGTTGTTTTTTCCAATTTTATTTTTTCATTGAATTATAATCGCTTTCGAAATTCTATTACAGTTTTTGAAAATCTTTTTTCCAGCGTAATTTTTAGTGTTTATGGACGTTTTAAATAAGTACATTTTTAGAAAATTTGATGCGAAATCTAATCAGTTTTTCTTATCGAAATTTTATATAATTTAAGGCACACATACGACTGCTTATATTTACACCAGATTATCGAAGAAGTCAGGTATGGGTGCTTACGAAAACTTTAATTCAGTGAGTAAATAGAATGTCTTATATGGTGACTAAACAATTTTATCTTCCGGCTTTACATTTTTTTTTATAGAAGGTCAAAGAAAAATTCAATCGAGAAGCCTACCAACGAGTTACTTTCTCGATTTAATCTTATATAATCATTACAATTAGAAGCCTTAACAATTAACCATTTTAAAAATGACGCGTTCAAAATTGAATAATAATTATAAATTAAATCAGGTGAAATTTATTTGTTTAAGAAAGGACTCCCAATATTAAAGATTTAAAAAATTGAATAATGTTTGAAAGCGGGAAACATCAAGAATGAACAAGTTGTGTTAAGTTTTCAAAGTTAAATAATCTTAAATGGCAACGACTAAATATTTTAGCATAACGGAACGTGTATTTCAGGAAAGCAAATTGTAATAAAAATTTTGATAAATTCCAATGTAGATAAAGACTAATATTAGTCAATAAAATGAAATCTGTTCTCAATCCACCTATGTTAAAATTAAAAAAAAAATACAATCGTTATCTATGTTGAAATTCTTCGTTATCGTAGGAATTATATTTGCGTTCATTATGTGTTATGTTGTTAGTTACTTTGGATTCAGTTTCATCTCAAGTTATTTATACGAAATTGGCAAAGCTAAACTTATAAATTGTGTTATGTTAGCACTACTAACGAATCCCCTCCATTTTACTCTCTCCTTTGCCATTCTAAGATGAGAGGGAGAATGTTCTCTCATTTAAAAAGAAGACTAAGATTTAATCGCCAGTCAGTCGCGATGGCGATCATCTCAAGTGGGATGATTTTTATATTTACTGTGCTTCTTCAAAATTTCTATTTCAACAACGCCGAAACTTTAAGGTAAGAACAATTACTACATTAATTTAAAAATATTTTTTCGATTAATAATGTCAGATTCGGTCTTCTGCAATTTGAAGACAATATTGTCTACATTCCAAAGCAATTTTAAAAGATGTAAAGGTAAATCTTGGGAAAAGAAATTGAATTGCACTTTCCAGAGTCCCAATCTAATTAATAAATATTTTTTCTGTTAAATAATACGGATTCTTAATAGTATAGTTAAATGCTCTAAATAGTTTTCCAAACCAAAGTAATTTGAAAAAAAATAAAATAGCAATCCTTTTTATCAAAGACACGCATGTGTCGCACCAATGACGCACCAAATTTGATCAATTTACAAAGGTGTGTATATTCGGTATTGTGAAAGGTGAAAGCAACTCATTGTTTACTTAGAATATATTATCAAAGCCAAAGAGTAGATCATTTAATATATTATAAATGATGAAATCAGTCAATGTTAGGAATATTTGATTTTTTAAATGGAATTTAAATAGAAGTATTTTAAATTAGAAAGGTAGATTATCCATTGGCAATAAATTCAAACCAGCCTTGTATATTTTTATTCAAGTCGCGTCGTAGAGTTGATATCTAGAATATAAATTATTAAAAAATGGATCAAATAATATAAAAAGAGATATTATATTTTGTATCTATAAAAATTTTGTTTTATTGAATTTAGTAGATTCTGCAAACTCTTTAATTGAACTTTTATTTTTTTCAAGTTCACCATGGCATTATAAATGCAAGGCAGGATTTTGTGAAAAATTACCAATAACACCGAATGTCACTCTTCCACAATCTCTCCCCGTGTGCCAATTATTTTGCGGTGACTCTGGTACCCTTTGGCCAAAGCCCACAAAACACTATTCCATTGACAATAAAACCGTTCACTTAAACCCAGAAAAAATACAAATTTCTGGAATTAAATCCAACACCCAAGTTGGTCATCTTTTGCTAAGAAATCTCGACAAATTGAAAGAAGATGTTCGAAGTCTTTCGCCAAGAAAGTCTCAAACTGCCGGCAATGCTTTAGTCATTAATTTTGTGCTCGAGTCTGATGACGTCTTTAGAACCCTCGAAACTAACGAAAATTATACTTTACATTTGACCCAAAAGGAAAACGGCAAGGTGAATATTCAATTAAGATATTAAAATAGGATTCTTATAGAGTTTATTTTGATATTCGAATTGGAATTAATTTTTAATCTTCCAGGTAGATGCGACGATAACTGCAGAAAACTACTTTGGTGCTCGTTATGCGTTAGAAACACTTTCTCAATTGATAGTTTTGGACGATCTTCGAGATCAGATTCAAATTGTAAGGGAAGTTTATATCGAAGATGGACCAGCATTTCCCTATCGAGGACTTTTGTTGGATACGAGTCGAAATTTTATGGACAAAGCTTCGATTTTGCGAACCATCACTGGAATGTCTATGTCGAAATTAAATACCTTCCACTGGCATATTACAGACTCGCATAGTTTTCCTATTTTTAGCAAAACTTGGCCCAAAATGTCAGAATATGGAGCTTACACTCCTCAAAAAGTTTACACCGCAGCTGATGTGCAAGAAATTGTAGATTTTGGACTTCTAAATGGTGTTAGAGTCTTGCCAGAGTTCGATGCTCCTGCTCATGTTGGCGAAGGTTGGCAATGGGTAAGAAATATTATCGAGGTTGATAAAAGAAATTTCATATTTTATTTTACCATATTTTTAATTTAAACGGTGATAATGAACTGATATTAATAGGTTGGAGGCGATGCAGTTGTCTGCTTCAAGTCAGAACCTTGGAACATGTATTGTGTTGAACCACCTTGCGGACAATTGAACCCCGTCAGCGAGAGGATGTACGAAATCCTGGAAGGACTTTACAAAGATTTCGTGGAAGATTTCCGTCCTGATATTTTTCACATGGGTGGAGACGAGATAAACATAAATTGTTGGAATTCTTCCTCTTCTATTCAAGAATGGATTAAAGCCAAGGGCTGGACTCCAGACGAAAAAACCTTGTACAATCTCTGGAAGCTATTCCAAGACCGAGCCTACGATTTACTTACAAAGGTCAATGGTGGAAAAAAAATTCCGGCTATTCTCTGGACAAGTGATTTGACAAGTGAAGAAAATGTTGATTACTTGGACCCGGAAAAATATATTGTACAGATCTGGACTGGATCTTCGGATTCAACTATTAAGAGATTGCTTGATAGGAATATTCGAGTGATCTTCTCTAATGTCGACGCCCTCTATCTAGATTGCGGGTAAGATTTGGTTGATTAAAACATGGAAGGAGATTTTCGAAGTTGTGAATTTTTTATTAAATTTTCATTTATTTTAGATTCGGATCCTGGGTTGGGGAAGGTAATAATTGGTGCTCACCGTATAAAGGCTGGCAATTGGCTTATGGAAATTCACCTTATAAAATCATTGCTGACCAAGGAGTTAAAGAAGACAAGCGGAAATTAGTTCTAGGTAATTTTCAATTGAATTGAATTTTAATTTTCTGCGATTTTTTTTTCTAAGAATACAAAATTTACCAGAACCTTTGGAATTATAGTCCCGTATTGAAACGTTAGAATCTAAACTAGAACTGAAAAATCTGATCCCTGAATTATTCATCACTTAGGTAATAAATTGAAGAAGAAACTGAATAAAATTTAAATTCCAGGAGCTGAAGCGGCTTTATGGTCAGAACAAGTGGACAGTTCATCTGTGGATATGAAACTTTGGCCGAGAGCAGCTGCTATGGCTGAAAGACTGTGGACAAATCCCAATTCTAGTTGGAGATCCGCAGAACAAAGACTTTTGAGACACCGTGAAAGATTAGTTCAAAAAGGAATTAATGCTGATAGTCTGCAGCCTGAATGGTGTTTACAAAATCAGGGAAAATGTAGTGGGTGAAGATGCAACGATTCTCAATTAAATAATCTGTGATTGATTACATCATCGTTAATGATAAGAATCTATTTTATATTGTTTACACCAAATAAAGTGTGTAAAGACTGAGGAAATGTTTTAAATTTAAATTCAGAAGACACTGACGAATTTTTAAAAATAATTTGGAAGCTGAGAAGCCACATCTCTCTTTGACCTTGAAGAACTTGTGAATTACGTCCGAGAAACGAGTCCTACAGGTTTTTATTTTTAAAAAGTCCTGTTAGAAATTCCACTTGAGCAGATGCGTAGAAGCGGGAGATACTTGATTCGGGTTGGATTTGAATTCTTAAATTCCATGGCACTAAAAAAAGAGGTCAATAGCCTCCATGCATTGATATTCTGAATTTATAATCAACTTTATGGAAATGGGGGAATTTAAATCTAGTTTTTGATAGCGATAATTGCTTAATTATTTTTATTAAAATTAGTCGACTTAAAACTGTTAATAACATTTACTTTTAAAATTTTTTACTTTTTGAACTTGATATTGAATACAAAAATTCCGAGTAGGAATGGAATATTTAAAAATCAAAAGCTTACGATACAAATGTTGACATTCACTTCTATATTTCGTAATCGTACACTTCAAACTACCTAATATAATATTCTTTCAAATCGTCGTTTAAATCAAGCAACCAATAAATTAACATTTTTCAATAATGAGTAATATTCCCTATTTGGTTCCTTCGCTGGTATTTTGCAAAGCATAAATAATTAAGGACACATATTGCAAATAAACATGATTTTTAATCTTTTTTCACAAACATAAACAGAATTTTTAAATATTTATATATTGGTTGCTTGATATATAATTAACATACAGCATTGAGCGCGTCTTTATTTTTGAACTCAAATCAGAGCTCGGGTTTAATTAACAATTTATTAATGTAAATGCCGAGGAGTATTAATCATGACTGATCAGTATTAAGGCACATAATTTTATTTCAATCGTTACTCAACAGCTGGATTGTTAATTATCAGTTAGAAAATGCAGATTTTTCAATTTATACATATCACGTAGAGTAAAAATTTAAATTCAGACTTGAAGATAAAATTTACAATACTAAAACAATCTGAAGTTAAAATCTAGAATTTTCAATTTAATTTCAAGTTATTTCATTTTTTTTATCTTCTGCACTAATTGATAATTAACTCGATGGACTAATCAAATTGACGATTTTTTAGACCAGCTACTTTTCATTTTACTGAATATCGATTACTATCAGTTCGTGACTACGAAATGTACACATCATGTACTATCAATACGTAACTACCAGATTAATAAGAAATTAGTAATTTAATCTCAATCAATTATTATTACTCAATAATAAAATTGCCAGTAATATAATTAAGTGATTTCATCTTATCATGGCCATCACTTAATTTACCTAATTATATTTGGACGGATACTGGAAAGGCGAAAGTCGGGGCGTAAAAAGACACACCAATTAATGGAAACGTCTTTAGCGTTTCACTACTTTCATACAAATATAGTACAATTATAATATAATAAATTAGGCTATTAAAAATTATGTACGAATGTTGGTATATACAATTAAATTCCGTCTTAAATATTTTTACTTTTTCAGAAATACTGACCCGTAAGGACTCATTTGGAATTTTTCATTTCATTCTTTAAGTAATTTAGCATTAATTATTTACGAATTGTGTACACCTTAATTGTGTTCATACAAAAATATGAACTTTTCACGTTTTTCTTGCGAGTTTCTTACGAATAAGAATAACTTTTTTATAGGCACTGAAGAAAGTGAGTTTCTATAATTTCAAACTCTTGAGTCCTTATAGGTTTTTAAAGTTAATGTGTTAACTTTATTTATAGGAAAAAAACTTGACATTTTTGCTCATTATTGCCACCGTTCAAGTCACCAACAGTAAATCTGATGCATGATAAATAATTCTTCTCATTTCTGCAAAGATCATTGATTTATTGGGCATGGAATAGTTTTAGTATATCCAATAAAAGTTTGGTCTCCACAATCGAAAAATTATTTGCACAATTTTCTTAAAAGTACGAAGTTATCTCTTTGGTATTTCTAGATTTATTCAATCCATTAAAAATAAATTTAAGTTGAGATTTGCATACTCGTAAATTCAAATGGTTCAAAATTGGAATGAGCCTCCAAATTTTAAGGCTTTCAAAGTGTAATTTGAAAGTTGAGAAACTTGAAGACTTTTTATTCGACGCTTTCAATGAAAATGTCCAAACTCTTAAAGAGCACAATGATTACAAATTTCAGGAATTATATTATAATAAAGAAATCCATCCAATAAAGAAATTCCAAAATCTTGTAATACAAAAAGAGTCAGTCGATCCTCCATAATTTTCCATTTTGAAATCCCAATGAAAATTTGTGAGTATTTTTATAATCAGGAAACTCACTTTTCTAATTCACAGTTAAGAAATAATATTCATTTCTTTTTTCAGTGGCACAATTCTAATAAGGCTCTTCTGTTACAAATCCAACCTTCGATTTCTTATTCTTGTATTAAATAACAAGTTATGTCAGGTGGGATATAAAAGATGTCCTGAAGAGTTCAAAAGGGTATATGCAAAAGGCAAATTCCTTAATGATATCATATCATTTAAAGAGAATCTAGCAGTGAATCGAGAAGATCCAATTGGTTTTCATCCCAGCCAACTGTGGCAATTAAAAGACCAGTTAAATCATCTTCGCTGAGACTGACTTGAGTCGATTCAGGCACTTCTGGTAGACTGTCTGGAATTGGAGGAGAGACACTGTTTGGCGGGGTTTCATAAATTCCTGTTGTCACCGTCATCGGAGCAGATTCATAAGTTTCTGGCACTTTTTTGGAACGTCGATTACTTCGCGATGAAGAATTCCGTCGCCTGTTTCGTTTACCTTCTTCTACACGTCCTAAGTCCAATTTCCAAAAACCGCCTTTGCCTGGCTCGTCTTTTGAGCGGGGCAGTTTTACGAAGCACTTGTTGAGTGACAAATTGTGTCGGATGGAATTCTAAAATTACAGGAATATAATGTTTTATTAACCATTTAAAATTACTAGCAACCCGGTAAGAAGGAGTGGATTAAACTGAATAAAGAAAGTAGTTGGAATATGGACGATTTTTCAACTCTTTTAATCCAAAGCAATTGCGTTTTTGAACGTTAATTTTGAAGTCAATTTAATCCCTTCCTTGCAATAAAATTATCAACATTTCAATATAGATTCAATCCTGCAGAATTGTTCTGGATTAAAGTGTTGACAATTTAGCTCAACGCTTTCAATTAAAAGCAATATGTACCGCTTTTGATCATTTTCGAAATCATTTTAATTCATTTCAATACACACCTTGTTACCGGGAAACCAACACGCGCGCTACGCGCACGATTATTTATTTTACTTCTTACAACTTCAAGTCATTCAAAAACCAATGAAATTTCGCTGATTCAAATTTAGAGAGCAGGTTTGAAACAACAATGTATGCAAGATTTTAGGAACATTTCGTTACATCACTTTTTTTAGAGAGGAATTTAAAGACGTTTCTAGGAAATTTTAGGGATTTTGACAATTTTCAAGTGATTTTTATGAAATTCTAAAGATTTTTATGATTCTTAAAAGATTTTGTGGAATTTTGTGAAATTTTTAATAATTTTAATGGATTTTAAAGGATATAAAGGGACTTTAAATATTATCGTAGAATTTAAAGAATTACAAGAAGTTTGTGGGAATTTTAAGAGGTTTTCACGAATTTTAAGAGATTTCAAAAGATTTCAGAAAATTTTAAGGGACTTTAAGGAATTTTAAATGTTATCATAAAATTTCCAGGAATTTTGAAAGATTTCGAGAGATTTTAATCATTTAAAAAATATTTTATGGCATTTTTAAAATATTTTATGGGATTTAAAGGATTTTAAAGTTTGTCAGGTAATTTTATTAAGGGATTTCAAAGAATTTCTATACGTATTTGATTTTTAAAAGATTTTGTAGAATTTAAAAGGTTTTCGAAGGTTGTCGTAAAATTTTAAGGGATTTCATGAGATTTTGTGGAATTTTTAAGGATTTCATGGAATTTGATAGGGTTTCTAAGGATTTTAATAGATTATAAATGTTAAGAAATTCCAAGAAGTTTTTAGGAATTTTTAGAGATTTTTGCGAATTTTAACTTGGGTTTAAAGAAATTCGTGATTTTAACGGTTTTTGTGGATTTTTAAGGGATTTCAAGAGGTTTCTAGGAGTTTAAAGAAATCTTAACGAAATTTAATAAGGGATTTCCAAGGTTTTCGTGAAATTTTTTTGCACCATTAAATGTAGCATTAAAAACTGTAATTTCTACTGAATAACAGATCCACAAGTGGTAACGGAAGACCACAGTCAAACATAGAGCATTTTGAGAGTTTTTTCTACTGAAAACTGGCTTCCAAGTGGTAACGGAACGTCACAGTCAGACAGACATAGTGCATTGATATATTTCGACTTGTTTCGTTTCTATATTAGTACATCTAATATTGAAAACTAGCAATTAATTATATACAATATTCAAATACAAAAAAGATACAGCATAATACGATTCCAATTTGAAATTCAACAGTTTTAGGCCCTTCAAATAAACATGTTTTCAAGTTAAAGGCACGTATATTTGATTAAATAAATTTTGAAAATTCATTAATTTTATGGTATTTAATAAGTTATAACTAGAAAAATTAGTAAAAAAATAAAGTACCTGCCAAGCTGGATCGGCGTATTGGTAATACATGAAATTCTCTCGAATCCACGCGTAAATATTTGATAGAGTTAATTTGTTGTTGTTTGCACGCATGGCGAGACAAATTAAAGTTGCGTATGAAAAAGGAGGTTTTGCACTTAAGTTGGTGCGATATTTTTCGGCATTTTCGACGAGATCTAGACAAAAACATATAGACAATTTTTTTCATTATACGAATATATTACAAGTTAATAAAACGTGCTTAATAATTAGATATCAATTTTTTATCCGAAGAAACAGTAACATTAAACTGAAGGAATTAGTGACTAATCTAATATTAATTAGAGGCATTTAGTAATAGCGTAGTAATGAGAAATTGATAATGCTATTTGTGTATTAATTAAAGCAGCAAGCGATTTAGCTTTATTATTAAAAGCACTGAAATGATTATTGAGTTTTCCGAAGATGAATGAATAAATTAAATGCAAAAATGAATCAACATAGGAGATTGTTATACCTGGTGTTATAACGTTTTTGTACAATAATTACCTAATTGTGCCTTGAGCAAAGGCGACATCTTCTTCGGCGGTAGCCGGGGAATAGGGGGTGGCGAGGGTGAACATGGTGGAGTCGGTAGACTTGATGCACTTGTAATATCAAGAGACTGTAGCCAAGACAGACTTGTTAATTCAGCTTCGACGCCATAATTATCCGTCTCCATACTTTCCATTGTCGCAGGCGACGTCGGTACCTCAGCGTCGGCCACGTCCATCTTCACTTTCCCCGCCTTTCATCACCAATTTATTTTATTAATCCTCCGAATCGATAAGAGATGCCTGCAAAAAATACAAATTTCCTCATGTCATCACGAAAATCATTTTTACAATGATCGGACTTCAATTTTGAAATTATATATGTACTCTAGTTTTGACCGGTATTCGTAACTTAAAAAAGCGAAAAGGGACTTTTTACACAGCAGATATATGTTTAATTATTTTAATAAAAATCAATATGATTTTCTGCATTTTATGGGAATTTAATACATAGTTCCTCTTCTTGTTGAACTATATGAGACGCTAGATGAGACACTGGATATTTTAAGTTGTATCTTTGTCGGAAATCAACATTAGCTCATCGCGTGAACTAATAAATTATGTGAGGTATTATTTTTAGAAGAAAGTTTTTTTAATAATTATAATAATAACGATTAACAGCATGTGGTACTTTTCCATAACAGCAATTTAGTTCCGCGAACTTTACGTTTGTAATAATAAATATTGTTTACCAAAACTAGGCCATATACCTCCGTCTGTACGAAACGGAGGTAAATGGCCAAGTTTTAGCAAACAATATTAATTACTATTAGCGTAAAGTAACATCAAAATATATGGTAAACATTTGGCAATTCAAATTAGCTCTCAGATTCAAACTGAAAGATTAAAAATGGACCAACCCTTTATTAATTAATTTATTCAAATTTCTAGATCTGCACATGATCTAATTTACAAAATTTCATTTAGAAATTATCTAAAAATTACTTCACATTCCTATCGAGAGTCACTGACAAAATAATAACCGCCACAGTTTCTGGAGATAATAATCAACTGAGTTTCTAATCAAACTACATACCTATCACTTAAACTTCACTCGGTTCTGCAAGTCTCTTAAAATCCAAGCCATTTAGTCACTTTACCACGTAAGATGATCAATTTTTACTATCTCCTTAAAATTATCAGGTTGATGAGATTTTCGAATTATAATTGAAAATATTTATAAGAGGAAAGGTAACGGCGTAAAAAAGGTGAACGTCATCTGTGACGCGGGGGACATAGAACTGGTGCTGTATATGTTCTTTACCGCGTTTCGAACCTGACTGGGAAGGCAGGGGCGCAGGCTGAACACCCAACACCCCATTATCTGCCTCAACCTTCTGCTTCTGGCCACTGGGCAAGGTTCGTGCGCGTGCGGCGACAGGTGCTGGGTCTATCGCAGGTGGACCATGCACACGGGCACAAGGCACATGGTTTACCGACCGACCTGGCAGCCCTCTTCATATATACTTATATATATATATATATATACATATATACTCTCCACCGACCCTCACCACCTCTACCATGCTACCAATGCTACCATTTCACCCTGGTGGCCGCTCACCCTCTTGCGTCTAAAACTTATTCTAGCACCATTGCTTCCACGCACTTCCTATTCCTACGCTTTCTGGTTCCTGCTCTCCATCTGAGCTTGACGAGAGTAGTCGAGAAAGTTCTCCTTCTTCAGCTTACATTTCAAATATTTTTCAGGTCCCCTAGGGGAGAAAAATGGATATTCATAACTTTATAGAGCTGGGTAACTATTTCAAATGAATTAATTTCAAATAGGTATTTGAAATGCAAAATGCCATTTTCTATTTTGTATTTTAAATAGGAAGAAGAAACCCATTTTGC
>JAUESH010000024.1:17126009-17154514 GCA_032275165.1 Synergus magnus
AGTCGAATGGTGGCGCCAACCACAGGTATGTGCCCGAACTAATCCCTTGCCGCATCTAGGAACTAATATCTTTGGCATTACCAAGTGGCATTTTTACACGTGGAGCACGTGGATTTATTTTGTGATCATCAAAATATTTGAAAATATTGAAGAAACTGATGTTTTCTTACTTTTAGATTGATTCTAATTTGAAAAAACAGCATGGGTGAATCTAGATTAAAAGAGGCGTAAGTAATTATCTAATTATTACATTTTTAAAGCTATCAACTGATTAAAACAATTTTATGTCATTTTGAGGTTATGATAACAAATCTGATAAATCCTTTCTTTTTCAGTTTTGAAGTTGAGTCTCAGCATGGAGCTTTTTATACTGGAGGGAATATTTTGGTAAGTTTTATTAAAAATTAATAAATCATAATAATAACATTAATTCTTCATTACATCCCGATAAACGGGAACAATCTACAAACTTTCTTTTGGCTTTGTGTTTATTTCAAAAAGTTCGATTTATCATTATTAATATTATTTAGTACCAAAATTTATAGCTTAATCGTGCAATTAATTGTAAATCATCTTATAATAGTTCCGTTCAAATCGTTCAAATGAAGACAAATTTCATTTGGTTGCTTTTTAAAGAAAAGCTAATCAGTTCTAAATTATGTTGCTTGAAATTCGTATTAAAAGTAATTATTAATTATATTTAACAATTTTAAATTCCAAAGTATGCACTTCATTTCTTACCTTGAATTATTGTTTCAGTGGAGTAAAGATGGAGAACATCTATTTTGTCAAAATAAAGGAACTGTCTCTGTGTTATCTGTAAAAAAAGGTTTAATAAAATGCCTTATCGGAAAGCCCGAAAACGACCAAGAAGAAGATCCTGTAAATAGTTTTGCCCTTAGCTCTGACGATCTTTCAGTCGTAACTCAGCATAAAAGTGGTCTTTTCAAACTATGGAACTGGGAAGGTAGTTAACAAACCTTTTTTTTTTTATCTAAACAGAAATGTTTTCTAGAATAGTTGTTTATTAATCGTCTTATTTATGAAACAATTTCGATTTTTAACAGAGTCAAAACTAGAAAAGATGTGGAAATCTATTCACCAAGGGCCAGTTGCACAAATAGCTTTTTTCAGTGGTGGGCCAGTCATGGCATCTGGAGGAAGCGATAGCAGCGTCAGACTTTGGAATTTGGAGCATCATGCCTGTACACACAATTTAAAAGGCGTTCAAGGTGTTGTCAGGTAATTGACATATTTAGAATTTGATGATATGCTGTATCCTTTTCAACGCTTAAGTTTTACTAATTTTTCTTCTAGTATCTTGGCATTTCATCCAGATCCTAAAAAACAACTTGTCTTTGCTGCCGGTGACGACACAAAAATTCACGGATGGAATATACAAAAAGGAGAGCAAAAATTGTTATTAAATGGTCATTTTAGCAAAATTACTTCTCTATCTTTTCACGAAGACGGAGTACACATGCTCAGGTAAATCAGAATGTACAACTAAAATCGAGTTTCGTAAAGTCTTACACAAATTCTTGGTTAATAATCTTTTTTTTAATTCTCAGTTCCGGACGAGACAAGGTTCTGATATTGTGGGATATTTCTCAAGGATCTTCTATAAGAGTTTTGCCAGTTTACGAAGGAATCGAGGGAGCTTTTATAATTCCATCCAAAGCTCCTCTACCAGAGTCTGTAACACGAAAGAAGTCAGAAATATATGCTGCCTGTGCAGGCGAAAAAGGTATTTAATATTTTTAATAATTGAATCAAATAAGTAATTTAAAGTATAATTGATTAATTGTTTTTAATAATATAGGTATCATTAAAATATGGAAAATGAAATCGGGTAGCGAAGTCTACACGCAAGAAAATTCTTTGGTACCAGCTGCAAAAGAAGCTGGAGGTCTTTCCATTACGAATTTATTGTATAATGAAGTTACTAATAGTGTCGCGGTTGTGTCTGCTGATCAAAATATTATAATCCATTCGATTGAAAGCTTTCACTGCAAAAAGCAGGTAATTAATATTGTAAATTTTAGATTTATATTAAAATGCTTACTTAGTTTATTTATTTCTAAAGTTTTCAAAACTGTTATTCCTTTTAGTTGGTAGGTTATAGTGCTGAAATTTTGGATCTTGTTTATGTCGGTGAAGGAGACACTCATCTCGCAGTTGCATCCAACAGTTGTGATATCAAATTCTACGAGTTAGAAACAATGAATTGCCAACTACTAGGAGGGCACACAGATTTTGTATTGTCTTTGAGCAGCACTCCAGCTAATCGAAATTTGTTCGCCTCCTCTGGAAAAGTAAGCATTATACTTTGTTCTTTTATTTGAAGAATTTTCAATCAAAATGAAAAATATATTTTCATGCTAAACTATTTCAGGATAACAGTGTCAGGTTGTGGCTCCTGGACAAAGATTCTTTCCAAGTTTCTTGCGTAGGGGTCGGAGTTAGACACACAGAATCTGTTGGCTCGGTTGCGCTTACACAATCATCGACAAAATTTTTTGTTTCTGCGAGCAAGGACTTTTGCCTTAAATTATGGGACATTCCGGAAACATTTGTGAAAGCCGGTGAGATTATTTATTGAAAAATTTTCATTGGGTATTAAGAAATATAAGTTGAAAACATTAAAAATATTTTTATATCATTTTACAGATACTCTAAAACTTACTACGACTTGTTCGGTGCGGGCACATGACATGGACATCAATTGTGTAACAGTTTCTCCTAATGATAGATTTATTGCTACTGGTGCTGTGGATAAAACCGCTAAGGTATAGAAAAATAATTCAAATTGTAGAGATTGCACATCGCAAATATATTTATTTCCTTTTTTTTTTTTTCATTTACAATATCATTTTTTAAGCTTTGGGATGCGAGTAATTTACAACAACTGGGAGTATTTCGTGGACATAGAAGAGGTGTTTGGTGCGTTAGGTTTTCGCCCATCGATCAAGTACTTTTGACCTCATCTGCAGATTGCACATTAAAAATTTGGTCGCTAACGGAATTGAATTGCTTGAAGGTAAATTAAAATGAAATTATCGAAGTTTAACAACTTCTTTAAAATATATTATGAGAGTTGTGTACATAATTGAGAAATATAATTACAGACTTTCGAAGGACATGAAGCTGCTGTAGTCAGAGCAGAATTTTTATCTCGAGGAATGCAAATAATATCATCTTCTAACGATGGTTTCGTGAAATTATGGAGTGTAAAGACTTCTGAGTGCATTTCTACACTGGACAAACATGAATCTGCAGTATGGGCTCTCAAAGGTATGACTTTAAAACTTAATTTATGTATAATCAGACGTAGAGTAAAAAATATTTAAATATGTCTATAATATAAGAACTAAAGCACTTTTTCAGGGTCGCAAATTATTATATTTTTTGTACCAGTTGAAAGTATTACGCACATTAAGGAGATTAGTAATTAGTAATGAATAATAAATAGTTCTTTAGATGTTTCTCAAAATTTGTCATTATTTGAAAAATAAATATTGATAGAATAAAAATTAGTACATATTTCGTAAGAAAAAAAGTATTGAATTTTTTTGTCTTTTTGATTGCAAGTTAACAGAATGGAAACACATTTCGTCAGTGGAGGAAACGATTCAATATTGGTCGTCTGGCGCGATGTTACTCAAGAAAATAAAGCAAAGATAATCGCAGAACGGGAAAATTTGATCCTCGAGGAACAGAAACTCGCAAATCTGCTTAAAGCTGAAAAATTAAGGGCTGCCTTAAAACTCTCCTTGAAGCTGGAGAGACCACTTCAAACTCTGAGAATTATTGAAGGTATTTTTACAATATAATGACAATTAAAAACTACTTACAAGAAAAGTGTTGAAAGAAATATTTCGAAACAGGCTACGAAAATGAATTTCGAGCTTTTCCAATATGTTTTTTGTCTCTTTTAATAAAAAAAAAACACACCTGCTAGTTCACTAACCCTTCAAAAGCACGTGTCTCGATATTACTCAAGCTGTCGTACCAAATGGATTTGCGTCACGATCAGTGATGCGCAAAATATTTAAAAATTAGAAAATCATTCCTGGAAACAATATTAGGTATTAATGTTTTTTTTAACTATTGATTGATCTTTAATACTGATTGTTCTCACAGGCATCATTAAGAAAAACGAGGAGAACTTGGTTGATATTATTCGGGAATTGAAACCAGCTCGTCAGGAGGCTTTGCTCAAATGCGCCGTTGTTTGGAATACAAACAGCCGTAATTCTCAAGCTGCTCAGGTAATTTTTCTATTAATCATATCCAATTTGCAAGAGGAAATTCCAGAAATAGGAAAATATAAATTCTTGTACAAGACAAAAAATTCTCTGACTCATCAAAAGAAAATTTTATTGGCTGTAAATAAGCCATTACTAAAGTTCTATTTTCTTTTTTCGTCATTAATAAAAATTATAAATACTTTTTTATCTTGTAGTTGGATTTTAAGAGTCTTGTCGTTTCAAGCTAATTTATACTTTTACAATACCCAGAATTGCAAATATGGCGACTCTCATTCAACAAACACAAATAAAAATATTGCTTGAAAATTAAAGCTGGTGTTATTCAGATTTGATTTAAACAGTGCAATTAAATTCACATGCTTGTAATTTTATTTTTAATTACATTTTTTGTTAAAAATAAATTTTATTGTTTTACTGTTATTAAATAAAATAAAATAATAGGCACTTTAAGGGGTGTACGTACCAAATCTTTTCTGAATGTTACGTTTCTCAATCGAGTAATAAATTAAAAAACATAAAAATATTTTTATTTACAGATGGTAATAAACGCATTACTGAAGGAAATCAGAAGCGAGCATTTGCAGGCGGTGGGATTCACCTCGTCTCTGGAGGCATTGATCCCGTACACGGAGCGTCATTTCAAGAGATTGACTGGTTTACTTCAAGATCTTCATCTCCTCACTTACACAGTACATCGCATGAAACCTCTCAGTACACCAATGAATATCGACTGATCGAAAGGATCTTGTTAGCCAAGAAAATAAATTATTACTTTTGTAAATTGTAAAATTCATCATAATTATCTTCATCCGAGTCTTCTTCGCATCCAAGATCAGCATTAAGCTGCTGACGTATTCAAGCTTTGTTAATAATTATGTGTACTTAACACACAGTCAGCACCAACAATTAGAAGAATCAACAGTAACTCATCCGAGACTGAGTCACGAAATCTTCTTTAATCTCTTGCAAATAATTTGCGTTGCCATTCGGGCTTGAAAGGTCTCGCCCCAAAAAAATGATTCCCTTTTTAATCTTTTAATCAACGTTAAAGTGTCGGCACTCTAGCATCCCAGCGTCCTTCCCCGAGATCATAGACCAATTAGGAGTCGACCGTATAAACCACACAAAGTGTGCTGTGTACAATCTTAATCCTTGAGCACATAGACAGAGTCTGCTGCCTCAACCCAATTCTTTTTAAAAGCGTTACTCGTTTAAAGAGCAGACGAGCGCCAATAGTGGGAACAACGTTCGGAGCCCAACTCTAAACAAATTACCTGCACAACAGCTTTCCGGATCAGTTACAGATAGTTGGTAGATCAGTTCACTGCCAAGGAAGTTTAGAATGACTCTAGGAGGAAGAGTTCTTCTTCTGTCGAGCTTCCTCCTACTCTTTCACATTTCAACCTGCACCAATGACTCTAAAGAGTAAGTTTTTATTGACTCCTTTTACACCCTGCAATTTTAATTTGATTTACAAGTCTAGATTTTTTATCAATTTGTAGAGTCGTAAAGAAAGTAAAGAAGCTAAAGTGTAGTAAATAAGCTAAACTTGAATTATATTTCAGTATCGATTTATTCTAATACCAATTTTTATTTGCATATTTCTTTTTTTATTTATTTTACCATTTTTTCTAACTGTTTGGAGGACCATTTTAATAATGATTTAATCTCATTCTCATTTTTTACAGCCAGGAGATAATGATCTTTTTCCCCAGAGTAATAATTTTTATAGCTGCCAAATATGACGTCATGCTTTGAAAAATAGTGTAATATATTAAGAGTGACAGTAAGTTGCACCGCGATTTGATAAAAGAGGTGGTCGTAAATGAGGAAAGTGTTGACAGCTTCTGAACGATAAATGTCTGGGGAAAATGAAGTTATTGGCGGAAAGAAGTCATTTTCGAGCCTGTGTTCTTGATCTTTTCTTTTCGCTCTATCTTTCTAAGATTGGTGGAAACACTTTAGAATTAATAGAGCATAACTAGCAGCCTTCAGACAACCTCGTAAAAACGTTTTGACAGCACAATAAAATTCCATTGTTTACCGGTTCCTTCAAACAAAATTATTCTATTTTAGAAACTCGAAATTTCGATTTTCATTCTTTATTACAATTATTGAATTTCAAGTATAATTTCAATCTCTCCTAATTATCTTGCAACCTAGGAAAACAAAGATTGATTCAAAACTATTAGAAAACAGTTATTAGAGTGAATACATCACTTTTGATTTTTAGTGAAAAATTAATCTCCTTGGAATTTCACGGTCGTAAGCTTTCTCGAGAAAACGTAATCGCTATTTTACCTGTGGTCGTAATATTCTTTTCATTAAGATTTTATTCAAGCCCTCCGCGCATAAAAATTCTAACAAGATTTTCTGCTAGTTAGATAGGGTAAACAGGAAAAGAAGTTAAGAAAGGTATTTATTTATCGCAAACAGTGAACGTCAAGATTATAGTACGAGTTTGGGTCTGATAAGTCGTATAAATAGTACAATATTTTATCCTATAAATTCAGGGAGAGATAAGGACTTTGAAATTTATTGAGACACTGTTAGCTTTTCAGGGTCTCGTGCAAACTCTAATTGTAAAAAAACATTACGTCACATCCTTTTGGTGACTTGCTGAAGCCGCACTTCATTAGATAGAAAACTTTCTGTACTTTCAGTTAAAAAAAATTTCATGGTAGATTAAGCACTTCCTTTTTTAATAAAAAAAAAAAAGTGAAGCCAAAGGAAATGAATAGATTATGAATTCTTCATCTTTTGTAGCAAATTTTCTGATTTGAAAATTATCATGATTTTGAAATTCCAGATTTCAAAACTTTGAGAATGACTAATAATAAGTTTTGACAAGCTATTGCCAAACTGAAGAAGTATATTAAGATGTTCGAACAGTTGATTTTACTCGCATAATAACTTTGGACACAATAGTTTCAGTCTTGTGATCTGTTTTATGTGACTAGGTAGCATTCAAGACATCTGCATTTTTTCAACAATAAAGTATTGTTTTATGAAAAGAATAGTCAAGAATACTAATTTAATGCCTTTAAAATGCAGTGACACATTTCTCTGAATTGTTGCAAACGAGTAGCAAATGAAGCGGAAAATGAAGTTGGAAAAAAAAAATAATAATTCCTGTACTCATCTTGTGATCTTTCATACAATAAAACTCGTGATTCATTGCCGATAAGCAGTTTTCCGGGAGCATTTAAAATCATCAAATTGTTGCAAAACTCAACATAAAATTATCATTTGTTTGAGTTGAAATATTACTTTAATCTTAATTATGATTACATTAATGAAATATTATGTATTGCAGATCTGGAACTTGTAGTAAAATAAATGCGACTGCAACAATATCTCAGACTGAACTTCTTCAGGAGTTGACGGCTGATTGTCGATATGACAAAATGGCTAGGCCACCTGGTGAAACAATTCCCACTGATCCAGTCAAAGTTATGTGCAGAGCTTATATTTATACGATAAAGTCCAACATGGCCAAGACACTGGTAATTATAAAATCTTTATTATTAGTTCAATAATTGTGAATAAAAATCAAAATAGGAACCTAGATCACAAAATAATAATATCAGAATAATTCTTGCAGCAATTCGATGTTCATATGATGCTACAATTTCGATACTTGGATAAGAGATTGAGTTTTGAAAATATTGCACCTCATCAAAATCAGATTTACGGAGGAAAAAGTGCACATGATTTGATATGGACTCCTTCAGTTTACGTTGCAAATGAAAGAAGTTCTGCAATTTTTGGAAGTGGTGTTAAGGATCTGTTGATATCTATTGATCCTTCTGGAATGGTGATCTTAAATACGAGGTAAGATAATTCAGATAATTTCTTAATTAAATATTAAATTTACTATAGTACGCGGGAAACATTACACGGATAATAATTATTAATATTCAAGTATGTACAAAAGAGATTCCAAATTTTTATAGTGTGTTTTGAGTAAAAATTACTTTTGAGCCAGACCAAGTTAATTTACTATAAAAATTAATAATTACTATATTAATTTACATTTGCATAGTTATAATTAATCAGGTGCATAAATTTTAAACTATTATTAAAATGTGGTTTTTAACATTTCATTAAATTTCTATTGTTGGTCAATCTCATTTAACACACAGTTATGATTCTCGACTGTTGCAGAAACTCAGTAATAATTTCTTAGTTAAATGTGGTTAAATATTGCATAATACTCTTATATTGTTCACGCAGTATTGTACATTTATTTTATATTGGATAACCATGACAAAAACGATTATTTATTGCAATTGAAAACTATTGTTCACTTTGAGAATCCAAATCGTTAACTTTTATGGTTTGAAACAAAATTTAAGATAAAAATATTAAACAAGAACTCGAGAGTCAATTTAAATAAGTTTTCACATTTCTTCCTGACCAAAAATAATTAAAATATCCTCTTATTATTAGTTTTATGAAATTTTATTTTTTACTAATAATTTAATATTATGTTCTGTTTGTAGATTGGAAGCAATTCTAAACTGTGGTCTGCGTTTGGAGAAATTTCCATTTGATGTTCAAGAATGTCCACTGGTCTTTGAAAGTTGTAGGTTTAAAAGATTCTTATAGACTTTTCCAATAAACGGTGGGTAAAAATTAAATAGTATTGCTTGTACTGTTTAGGGACTCATAACGTTCAAGATATGATACTCGAATGGGATGAAGGTCCTATTGTTCTGGCTGATGAATTACATTTAACGGAATACAGACTAGTGGATAGATGGGTTAATCAATCAAAAGTTTCTTATACTGCAGCTCAACAACATTATGGCCATTTTGGTGAGTCATTTTTAAAATTATTCCTAAAACTTCTAAATTATAATTCTAATTTGTTCTCTACTCCAGGGAAGTACGATCTTCTAAAAAGAATAATTATTTACTTTTCACCTTGTCACATTTTCATTAACAGTTTGATTTCAGCCGGAAATTTCAGCTCGATAAAAATAACATTCAAATTGGCACGAGAGATGGGATTTTTTATGATGGACTACTACATACCGTCGATCTTGATAGTCGTAATTTCATGGGTTTCATTTTGGCTACATATGGACGCAAGTCCACCTAGAATTGTTTTAGGTATGATAAATTCAAAAAGATGATCATTTTAACGAATTTTGTATTTTTATTTAAGACTAATTCAGTCTTTAAATTTTAGGTACGAATACCATTCTCGCTTTCATGACTTTGGCTTCTAAAGTTGAGAATTCCTTGCCCAAAGTTTCGTACATAAAAGCAAGTGAAATATGGTTTTTGGGATGCACGATTTTTTTATTCGCAGCTATGGTGGAATTCGCCTTTGTGAATACCATTTATAGGAGAAAGTAAGTATTTCATTTCATATTTGATAAATATTTTTATACTGAGAATTGTCTTGATGATTCATGAAATAGATTAACGTTTGTGAAACGCTCTCTCAGGAAAAACGTGCCACTGAAGAAAGTAAATAGCAAGTACATCCTTAAGTCAACATTGACACCTAGATTGGCTCGAAAGCAATTTCAAAAAAATACAACGGGTTTGGAAAGATCCAGATCTTGGTCGTCCTTGGATAATGGAACTTTTGGTGAACATGATTATACCAGCACGAATTACCTCACAGTCCATGTAAGTTTGATTCAGACTGAATGAATCCTCCATAATTTATTATTATGACTTATTCTAATTCATTATTTTCATTAATTTTAGAGTTTCCCAAGTACCATAAACGTCCCAGCAGTCAAAGTGGATGAGGAAAAAGATCAAAATTGTTCAGTGGGGAGTATCGTAACTATCAACAGTACAGTGACATCTCCACCATCGAAACCTTTAGCCCGAAGGCCAACCTTAGCTCGTCTTAATAATTTTACAACGATGACACCTCAAGAAATCGCACAGTGGATTGATAAACGCAGTAGGATTCTTTTCCCTGTCGCTTTTCTCATTTTCAATATTCTCTACTGGTCCTTTATTTGGATTTAAATATTACAAGTAAAAAAAAAATACAAATGTCTGCTGGCCAGTCAAGGTTCTTTTAGAATCTTTCGAATCTTAAATGTTTTATTTCGAAATAGATTCATTTTCTGTGATTAAGAAAAGGATACGATGAAAATTTAGCTGGATAATGATTCTCATTCAGAAATATTTGAGTTTAACATTTTAATTTATATCATAATTTATCACAAACTATACAATTTATTGAAGAGCATAGATCTTTGAATTAATTAGTGGATAAGTTAATATTTTTAATTTTTAAATAATTTTAAGAGCTCTAAAATTTACGTTTTTTTTTAATATAAAGGAAGTTATAAAATGAGATTCTGAATGAAAAACTATTTTTTTTAATAAATTACAATGCGTATGTCATTTTATTAATTCTCACTCAGATTTTTCAAATACATACTAAAGTAGAAGTAACAATGAATTTTTTAAATTAAGAAATGAGCAACATTTCTTCATTTTGATTCTCATACTCTTAAAATGCTTGTTCTGAGAAATATTGAGAGTAATTAGGAAAACACTTTAATTAGATAAATGGTACTGCCATAATGGTTGTTGCCATATCATTTAAAAAAACACTTTAACGATATTACGTGCACGAGAAAAAAGACACGTCCTTAGTAAAAATTCTTTTCGTCTAGTATCGATTTTACTTTTTCTTTATGGAAAACAAAATGGTTTTAACATTTTACAAATATAGAGAGGAATAAGTTTGACTTAACGGAAGTATTTAAAGCATTCATTACCATATTCAAGTTTCCTTCTGTTAAACCAAAATTAATTAAATTAAGGACTTTGAGCCTGCAATATTAAAAAGTTTAATATCTTTTTAAATTTAATTGTTGTTAGATTTAATTTATCTAATAGAAGAAAGTAAACTCAGACGAGTTGAACTTGATTAGAAGTGACTTGCACTGTGTTTGGATCGATAGTCTGACCTCGTTCTTTCGTCTTCGATAATTTGAGGATCTGCAAAGTATTTAGTTTGGCAGTGATTTAGCCTTGACTTATTTCTGAAACATATTGATTCATAAGATATTGATACATTGATTCAGAAGAGTAAACTTTATATATTTTATTATTCACTAAAATACTTTTTCGAATTTAATATTATCTTTTAATATTATCTAATTAGTATAACTGGATAAAAACAGAATTTCTCTAACTTGCTCTGCATTCTAACTTTGACACTGAGGTGCATCCAAATTCACTACCTAGAATATTTCCAAAATTGCTAGAATAAATGTTTTAGAGTCGAAAAATGCCTAAAGAAAATAGGGAACTTTCTCAAGTTAATAGGTCCTTAATATTTAGTAAAAAGTTAAATTAATGAAGTTATTTTTCATCTGCTTTTACCAGTCGATACGCCAACACAATATATTAAAAACAATCTTTTAAAGAAAAACAGGAAAATATTTAATATGATTTTATTATCCTTTTATTATTCTTTTATACTTATGTTGCATATATTTTTTATCGATTATTTTAGTTTAACACGGTTTCTACATTTCATTGTTGTGCTATTGTCTCTTTTGCTTGCACCACTTTTATCTTAAGTTTTTATCTATACGTGTTTATTCAATACACGCTACAGGAAGCCATAGTTTATGTGAATTATATAGTACGAATAAGTGTATACACAACTTTAAATGTCTGAAAATTAATCACTGAAATTGTGATTAATTTTTCTAGGACAGAAATCAATAGAAAAAAGTACAAAATGCAAAATTCAAGAAATTAATTGAAGAAAATGATGTTAATTTCATTTTCATCGCCTATTTTCTCTTAAATTAAAAGTAGAAATTAAATTATACTTCATCTCCCAAAAAAGTCTTAGGGGAAAAATTTTGGGCGAAAAATTTTCTCTTGCTCTTGAATTATCTTTAGGAAAATTTGAAGGATATTTTAAAATTAATTGATTTCTGGAAGAAATAGGTTTAAAGAAGTAAAAGTCGAATGTAGTTATTTTTACTATGCTGATTAAAAAAGCGTTTGTAAATTTACTGATATCGATTTCATTTCTCAGAATTAGGATTCGATTACTCAGAGCTGACAAGCTGACTAAACTCGTCTGTGTCTACTGCATAATTACGAACTTCAACCCTCCAAGGATTATTTCCTTACTTATTATTTCAAGGCCACAGGTGAATTCTTATCTCATTAGTTATACACCCTTAGAGGTTTAACACCCTCCTGAACCTTGGGTAATTTGTTAGAACGTAAAATCAATAATGTAATAAAAAGAAAAAGTATCTAGAATTTTTTCCTGTTCTCTTCTAATCTGAATAGATAAATTTTTATGACTGTTTTACACGAGTATTATGTAAAATAGTTATAAGAAACAAATTAAAATCATCAAACTTGACATTTGCACATTTCTGAAGAATTTATATTTAATCTTAAAGACTTCCAATCACAATTTTTTTTTATTGTTCATACTTGAGGCTTGTAATTCAAAAATTGCACAAACAAGATATTCTTTCGCTCTATAGCTCTACTCGTTTTTGATATTTAACTTTAATACTTTTTGCTCAAAACGATGAATTCGAAATCTAATCTTAAAATTCAATTTCCTGGTTAAAAAAAAAAGGATTTAAACTAGGCATTTTTTTGCTCTGTACCCATAATTCTATTTAAAGAATGAGTACTGCTATAGAGTGAAAAAATTTCTAAGTGTAATATTTGTTGAGTAAAATGAGGAAATGATTAGAATTTATAATATTGAAAATTTTTTGTATATTTCAGAGGGGATCGAATGGGTTTATATTTCTTACAAAAAAAAAATAATTCCTGATCACCCTTAAAGTGTATATGGAGACTCCAGATTGTCCAAATTGACCTCCAACTGTGGTTTATTTCAGTTTTTTTCTTAATTACGACGAACGCCCTGCGTAGGTACGTGCCTCGTGTATAAAATGATATAAATCTCATTCAGAATGACCTTAAAGGCGGGAACGTCCATGAGTAGGTCGAAAATTCCAAAGGAACTGTATTGAAGGTCGACCTCAAATATTAGGGTTGAATGTTCACGTGTCTCACGCAACAGACCCCATAAAATTTTCTACTTAAAGGGGCTACTTTCTCAGACCCGTTGAGGAAAATCCTGACGCTATCTCTGATCTTAATTTTAATGAAATGCGATATACTCAAAAGCCTTAAAAATAGACATTAGGGTCAATGGAAATTTTGTAGGATGCTTAAAACATGTTTCAATGCAAAATTCAAGCCTAGTCTTTCCAAATATGAAAAATCGAATTCTAGAACTCTGTCGAAAAATAATATTTTTAGTTATACTAATTTCACATCTATAAAAAAGCCTTTTTTTTAATTGTAATTATGATCTTATCTTATAGGAAAAAAGTTTTAATTTTATTCTTAATAAATGTTAAGTGGAAAATATTCCTAATTGAGTAAATGCTTTTAGTTACTGATGGCGATGTAATCAAGAAAGACCATTATAATTTTCTAAATCTATTATATCGATCAGAGAACGCTACAGCGCCTAATAATTTTGACAGTATCAATATTTAGAATACCTAAAAATTATACCTGTCAAATGAGGTAAAGAAATTATTAATGCCATTACGAAAAGTTACAATTTGCAATTTGCAAAGCTATAAATCTGATAATCATTTGAAAATCTGAACCTCACATATAAGCTCTTATTTATGACGATCATATTAGCATATTAAGAACGCAGATGCAAATTACTGCCCTTTATATTTACAAAATCAAAACTTGCACGCAAGTATTGTTCCTATTAATAACGTTCCTTTTTATAATTAGCATATATGCAAAATATATTTCATTTGCCAAGTAATTTTTCAAATTTGTTCAGTCATTTGTAACATTTCTTTTAAAAATATATCCATATAAAAGAATGTGTCGAAACGCCCACTGTAAAAACGTTTCACACTTTAATAACGTGTAATTTATTCCCATTTGAACAATCATTATGCGGAAAATTCTAGTACAAGCTTCCTATCGTAAAATATGAAATCGATTTTTAAGAACCCCAATTAGATTTTGGTGATAAGTTTCGATTGTTGTGTGAAAATTGAGCTTCTGAATTCACAGAAACGAATTGTCCTATATTTTGCTAAAACCAATTATTTTTAATCAAGTTTTTTTTTTAATTTGAACAGTAGGATGGCTTGATAATAAGTACATCCTATTGAAAAAATCAAAGTACTTTAAGAAACTAATAACATATATATTAAAGTTTCCGTCGGTGAAGAAATTGAAAGGTGGCACTCACGCATTTTATCACCTGAGAATAAAGTGTTTTGCGTGTGGAATTGCCATTAGACAGTTGATAATCTTCAATCGTAATTACACACGACAATTTTTATAGACTATAATTTGAGTAAACTTCTGCAATGGGTCGTGTAAACAGATGTATTTCAAGTTTCAGGCCTGCAACTCTGAGATCGAAAAGGAACGGTATTGTTGCGCAGGTGTCAAGAAAGTCAGGAAAACCACGCACCTGAATAGAAGAGACACGCTACCTTTAGTTGCGTTTAGTCGCGTTTCTTGTTCCGACTAGTCGGGAACCTGCAATTTCCTCCCTAAAAAATAAAACAAAATAAGTAACTTGTAAGTCTACTAATAACCAAACACCGTAACATCTTTAGACTCTCATTCAATATAAATAAACGTTTAACATTTTTAAAAAAACTTTAAAAACATTTTAAATTAAAATTCTAAATCAAAATTCAAAATAATTTAATTTAAGTGAAGAAATAATAATCAGTCTTCGGTTACTGGTAGTTTTACTTAATTATTCTAAAATTATGATCCAGATTTTCTGATGAAGTTCAATTTGCAAGAGAGTGCAAGAAAATTGGAGAACTGCAATTTTTAAGTATCATCTGAATTGAAAGCATCATCAAAAATGATGCTTAGTGGGACTTTCTTCATGTGGGTAGGAAAATTTCTGACCTGAGAAATCGATTTCTGGTACTGAAGATACAGAATGTGATGGTGTTTGAATAATCAGTAAATGAAAATAAAAATTGATCATGTAGTAGTATGAAGATTAATATCAATGAGTAACATTGTTACGAGAATTTAAACTATATCTACAGACTTAAACTACAGTGTCAAGTGCAATCGTGAGAATCAATATATCGATGAAAAAATTTTAATGAAACGTCTGAAGTTTAAAGTTGAATAAGTGGTTTTGAAAATTGACTTTAAAAAATTTTCATTACATTTTCAAGAAGATGACGCAGTGCAGCAGTAGTAGTGGTAGCAGTAGTAGTGGTGCAAGTAGTAATGGTCGAGATTTCAAGGAGCCATCGAGTCGACCTATCGAAGAAAAATTAATTGTAAGTTAAATCCAGCAATTAAATATTTAATTCTACTTACTACAGTCGTTATAATAATACTTTGGAATTTTTTGGTAAACTTTGATTACCTTGAGAAATATTGAGGGCTATTTAGTCAATATTAAAATAAAAATTTAGAAGCAATGATCATTTAATTACAAAACATTTTTAAAGCTGATAGTTTTCATTATATTAACTCGTTTTATCATTAGTGAAATCCGAGAGAGGCTTGGTTTTCCAATAACGATTGCAGCTCATGCAAACGTAATAAAGTTGTACATGTTCAGAGTCCCTCATAAATATAATAACCCGCATAGTTTAATTTCTCACTGTTAGATTTGTAGATTTTACTTACATTTTATGAACGTGTAGTGTTTACCTCTTTTATACGTATAAAAGATTCCTAACTAAATTGAAAGTAAAAGAGCCATTATTGTAGTAAGAAAGAAATGTAAACAACAAATTTGATTATAATGATGCAATAAATTATTCAGAATAATAGTAAATAAGGTAGAAAATTAGAGACTCGTGTATATGGAACTCATTCGGGGTAAATATGAGATTTTTTGCGGTATGATTCAAGAGATTTAGGGAGATATGATTGATTTTCTGTGTTTAACGAGATAAGTAATAAAAGAAAACATTGCGAGTAGAACCAAATCAATATTGGGTCGTTGTTCTGAAGAAGAGTTCATGTAATATAAATGTGTAAGAGTTCGAGGACAATGGGAAAAATCGATTGATGATACTGATAGAACGTTAAAGCCGATCGAACACGAATAAGCATTTTATACACCAGCGATTGCATAATCGCTTTTAATATAGCAAAATGCGTTTTTATTGAAATTAAGTGCAAAAGAGCACATGGAGTTGCTTTTTTCCAAGTTTTTCTTCAAATTTAAAGTTTATCGACATTTTATCAATTTTGGATAATAAATAAATTAATTAGTGTTTTTTTTTTTGTTCTGCATACAGTTTTTGATAAAAAAAAACGTTAATATAAATGTTCCGAACGGGATTTAAATTTTTATTTTATTAGAAAAAAGAAAATTTGATAAAAATTTGTTTTCAGGTGGCAGTTCGGATTAGGCCTCTTGGGCGCGATGAAACTGGAAGATCTCTTCATGCCATCAATGAAAAGGCAAGTCTTGTAATTAAATGTTACTACAATTTTTATCAGTATGATTAATTAAAAATAATTTTAAATAAAAAAAAAATTACAACTTTCGGAAATTAATATTGAAGGTACAAAAATTGCCTGCTAAATTCAAATACATGGGGAAATGCAAAAGCATTTCCCATGCTTTCTGTTATAATAAACAAATTATTGTAAATAAAACAATTTTTTTAGTGAGAATCTTTGAAGAAAAAAAATTCATCTGAGTAGACGTCTTAAACTTCAGCCCAATATATAAAATTAAAAATCAACAATGATGAAAGTAAATTTTGTATCTACATGATTCAAAATCAATTGTAATTTTTTTTATAATTAAAAAACTCATCTTACTTTACAGATGGTTATGATAGATGATGTGGAGACTGATAAGCAAAAGCGAAGTTTTCCTCGACAGTATCTATACGACGTTGTTTTCGGCGAAGATTCTACTCAGGTCAGATATTTTATTTGTTATAATTTAATTGTAGGTAATATTTAGAAATTCTCTCTCAAAAAAAAAAAAAAACACTTAAAACCTTTTGTGTTTTTAATCTACGAAATTATCTTATTACTTTTCCATTTTTAATTAGTAAAAATATGAAATTTAACGATTATTTTTGCATGAATATTTTCTTTTTGTCAGTCACACAATACACATTTGACACCCTAGGCGACACAAGGGAAATATAATAATCGATCTTTACACGCGAGCCCTTCAGCAAATGTTTGAAAGACACCTTTCACTTACTTCATAACCGATAATTTTCAGAGAATTAATGAGAAATTGTAGTTGCCAATCAGAAGTAGTAAAGTTAATGTTATCACTTTCAAATTTTGAAATATGTGTATTTCTTATACTTTGTAAAGTATTAAAGGCTTAAGAAGGTATGGAGCCCGTATAGAAATTTTAAATTAGAAAATTACCACATGACAATAAGTTGAGATTAATAAAAAAAAAATTTTAATCGGAATAGGGAGCCGTATATGAAGGAACAACGAAGTCTCTGGTTCAGGACGTTTTAAGTGGATACAATGCTACAGTTTTTGCTTATGGAGCAACTGGTGCAGGAAAAACTCATACCATGGTTGGAAGTTCAACTGAACCAGGAATTATGGTTCGCGCCCTCAACGATATTTTTCTAGCTACTCGTCAATTTCCCGATAATGTTGAACATACGGTAAGTATTTTCATTTTTGAAAGTAAATATCAAATAATTATAAGTTTGATATTAGAAATATTAAGGGTACCAGTGAAATTTCGCCCTTAAGCCCTTAATTTCCTAATTATCATGTTACATTTATAGATTAATATATATATATATATATCTTTCATAGGTGACGATGTCCTACATGGAAATTTATAATGAAAATATTCGAGACCTGTTGAACCCTTCCTCAGGTTATTTAGAATTGCGTGATGAGTCTCGAGGTCGTAATAGTCAAGTAGCAGGTCTTACAGAAGTATCTACAACTTCAACAGACGAGGTAAATATCCATTCCGATCATTGAAATTTATATTACATCCCATATAACATATTTAGGAGCCAATAAAATTTTAGAAAATAATTCTCGGTCATTTCCCGGCTTATTTAGGGATTATAACATTTTTTTCCAGTTTTAGTACCTTCTTTTTTTTTATAATAATATAGGCAAAGAAATGTTTAGCTAATAAACCGAGAGTCTGAAGTTTAATTTATATTTTAGGTAATGCAGCTTTTGCATAGAGGAAATAGAGCAAGGACAGTTGAACCAACAGCGGCGAACGAAACTTCTTCTAGAAGTCATGCCCTTCTGAGTGTGACTGTGAAACAATCTACGAAACCTGTTGAGAGAGATCAAAGACAGCGGGTCAGGGTTACCCAAGGAAGACTTTTTATGATCGACTTGGCTGGATCTGAAAGAGCAAAACAAACAAAGGTAAGTGAAATTCAATATCCAACGAACAAAACTTCTATCATAAAAGACTGAAGAGCAAAGTTGAAATTGCTAGGAATTATTCAACCAACTTTATAGACCTGCGAAATCGTCAATTCATAGGCCATGTTCATGTAATAGGGTTGTTTCGATATTTTTTAAGGGTGCTGGATCAAAATTCTAAGCTCAAAATTTAATTCCCCATTTTACTTAACAATTATTAGAATTAAATATATTTTCGCTCTGTAGATGTATTCTGTTTTAAAATAGAAACGTGCCTATAGAGCGAAAAAATATCTAATTATAATATTTGTCAAGTAAAATGAAGAAATCGAATTTTGAGGGTAGAACTTTGATCCAAATTAGTTTTCAAAGTTAAAAATTCTAAGGCGTCTCAATACAGAAATTTGTTTTTAGAACCAGGGTAAGAGACTTCAGGAAGGAGCTCACATCAACAGATCCTTGTTGGCTTTAGGAAATTGCATAAATGCCTTATCCGGTGGAGCAAGATACGTAAATTATAGGGATTCGAAATTAACAAGGTTGCTAAAGGATGCCCTGAGCGGAAATTGTCGAACAGTGATGATTGCTCATGTGTCTCCAGCAAGCGTTCATAGAGATGAGAGTCGAAATACTCTCGTCTACGCAGATCGAGCAAATCGAATTTCAAATAAAGTTGAGAGAAATGTCCTGGATGTTACCTACCACGTTTCCCAATATCGGGATATAATCAGTGATTTAAAAAACGAAATTTCAAGGCTGAGGAATAAAATGAGCGACGAGAGACCTAGATTTGAAGCCCAGGAGATAAACGAAAGGGGTTCCGATTTTAAGACTCTAAGAGAGAAGATCGTCTCTGCTTTCAAGGAACAGATGAGACTAAGGTTTCAATTTTTAAATCAGTATTTCATCCCTCACTCAACTCCTCAATTAAGAGTATTCTCAAATTAATAAATTCAGTCCCTGACTAAAAGACTCAAGGTTTATAGATCTAGAAAATAAAGTTCAAGTACAATTTGTTTGCTTCTTTAATGAAGTAATTTCATAGTAGGGAAGACAATGTGGCTCTAGCAGATGTCTATTTTTGCACTAGTTATACATATAATGAACTATTTTGCTAAAGGCCAGAGACTATAAGAGAGTTTATAAGAGCAAGGAATTTATTTATACCTTCAATGCTATAAGATTCTAGTAGTCTATACAATTAAAATCCACAAGTGTCACCAGGGGATTTCAAACGAGCTATTCCTATTTTTCTTATCATAAGAAAGAAATTGTGATTATATAGAAAATAAATTCTTGTATCCATGATCCTTTACATTTAATGTTGAGGTTTTTAAAATTATTTTATTGAAAAGGTTTGTCAGTTCAATTTCTTTTGACATTTTAATTTTTTGGAACAGGCGAAAGTTGATGGAAATGGATAGCCACTTGCTGAGTTTGAATATTGCTGCTGAACAACAGCATCAGGTCATTTCTCATTGGGAATCGAGGAACAATAAACTGTACAAAGCTAACCGAGAATCAACATCCTCTCGCCCTGGAACTGTCTCGCAAATAGAAGAGGTCGACGACGCAGGCAAGTAGATACTCGACTGATTGTGTAGGAGCGTGACAACAATCGCGTGTCTTGAAGTCTTTAGACTGCATTTGCATAGAAATAACCAATATTACTGCCATTCAAATTCTCCCAACGAGTTAAATTTAACCCAGTTCCATTGCGAAAATCTCATTCATTGTTAGCTTCTCTTTTCGAGCGGCTTTTTTCTCTCTTAAATTAAATCTCTCTAAATTTAAACTTTATCCACTTTTAAGTAATAGTAAGGATAGAAATTTTCTGTAATTATGGAAATTTAGTGTATGCATGAAAGTCATTAGCCCACATTTGAAGCTCGTGTTTGGTTCTCGAGTTGATTAATCGAGCTTTGATCCAGGAAGTGGCTATAGTGCCAATGAGGTTGAACTCAAAAATATTGTTCGTATTGTAGCAGTCTTGGAATCTGAAAATGAGATCATCTTTAAATTAATCGCAAAATTTTATGAAATTTCTTATTGTACTGATTTGTTTGCCCTATTTTTTCTTTGATTAGATTTTATGGATGATGGAAAAGAAGACGACATGGCTGTAGAGCAAGCATGGGCAGAATTGGCAGAAATTGGTAGAGAACAAGAAAGATATTCAGAAATGCGTTCAGCTACTGAAAGAGAACTCGAAGCTTGCAGAAAACGTGGAGCAGCTTTAGAAGATGTGAGTAAATGACACAAACTGTACCTTAATAGATCAAATTTGGAATTAGTTAACTGAAGTATGTAACATTTTTCTTCGGTACCAATAATTTTGGTTTTTCTTTACCGTTAAGAATGTGGCAAACTTCAGTTTCATGAAGACATTTTTAACTCTTAACACAACATGTAGTCTCTGTCAATGTTAATTTTCTTCAAGGAACTACCATCCCGAATAAATTCAGATGAAGAGAGAGAGTTATTAGCTCTAATGTTGAGGGTCCATGAACTCGAAGCTGACAAAATGATGCTTCAAAGTGAGAGACTTGTTAAACAGCATGAGCTCAGAAGACGAGAACTTATGTTACTAAGATACGATAGACAACGTCAAATTTCAGATGAGATTATCACTCGACAAAGAAGAATAATGGAAGGTATTTTTAAAAAAAGACAAAAAGATATTCTTTTAAACAATCAGAGAAAACATTAATAAAAAATGAAATTTCTCCTCTAGATGGTCGAATGACTTTGCCTCCTGATTTACAAGATTTATATACAATGTATCAACAAGAAATACATGCGGCTACTTATACAGATAACAGTATGGCAGATTTAACAGCTGCTATGGAATATGTTGGAAGATTACCACCAATTTCTAGTAGATTCACGTTCGATAATCTTAATAACGACGTCGGGACACCCAGCAGGTATAAGCCTACGTTTCTAATTAATAATTTAAAAAGACTATTTATAAATCAAAAGTAGATTCGAAATTTACATTTTCTATTCTTTCAAGGGTGTTGGATCCAAGTTCTAATCTCAAAATTCGAATTCTTCATTTTACTCAACAAATATTATAATTAGATATTTTTTCGCTCTGTGGTGCTATTCACTCCTTAAATAAAAAAATGCATACAGAGCGAAAAATTAAAAGACTTAGTTTTTAAGTTAGATTTTGAATTCTTTGTTTTAAGCGAAAAGTATTAAAGCTAAAAAATTGTTCGCTCTATCGCTCTAATCGAATTTTGACTTTAGAACTTTGATTCAACTCCCTTAATACAATGAATCTGATAAGAAACATCTAATGGAAATTTCCGGACGAGCAATATTAATTTCTTAAATATGTAGATGAAGTTATCGTTCATCAAGCATGAAAAATGCTATATATCTACATATCATATGAGCTTTTTACTCTTACGTCATTGTAATCGATATACCGACTTTTTATAAGAGAAAGCTTTGTTTGAATTCAGAATCGACTTCTATTCTAGCACTTTAAAAAATAGGATCAATGTTCAAAACATTTTTTACTCCTGATTTATGTGAACATTTTGATATATTATTTTAATTGTAGGTTTAATTGAAATCTCAAAATTTGTAAATGTCTTTTTATAAAATTAGTTCCACAGAATCAGACTGGGAACAGTTGCCTCTGCCACCAATTCAAGAACCACCGGAAGTCGAACGAGTAATGGGACCTATCGTGCACCCTATTATAAATCCTTCAGTATTGTTTCCGCCATTACATCCTCAAAGCAAAAAGAGCCAGTAGGTATTTTTTCAATCGCATTTCAAATTAAAAAATGCTCCGTGACAACATGAATATGATTATTGATTCCATTATAATTTTTCAAAATTACAAAAATTAATCCAGGGACAAAAAACTTCGACGCACAGCTAGCGATGAGAACTTGGACTCTCCGAAAATTGTCAAGGGAACTCGGGTCAATGCTTTGAGAAGACACGAGGGACGAACAATGCCAACCTGATTATCGTAAATGTAAATTTAAAAAAATAACTAAGGACTGAATTGAACACTGGTTTTCCGAATCTCCAAGGTGAAAGACTATGAATTCCACGCATTGAGTGGTGTTCACGCAGTTTCTTTTTTTTTTTTAGAAAAGTTCCTAGAAATTTAAAAAAAAAGACTCAATTGACTCAAATAACTTTATAAAATATCATAACGCTTCTAAGACATATTATAGACTTTAGTTTGGAGAATATTAATATTAAAAAAGAGGGACATCTCTTGTTGTACATATACTTAAAATTAAGGCTTTACAATTTGATTTTTGTTAATAATGCAGCAAAAATGAGAGCAAGAATTTTTGCTAAAGTAAGCTTATCTGATGTATATTATTTCATATGCATTTAGTACGAATTTAATAAAGATATGAGATTGAATGAGAACATTTCTTTGTTTAAAGTCATTTTATAATGTATCTTTTATATTAAAAATTTGTTTATCTACTTAGGGAATTTGATAAATTCAAAAAAAAATTTAATATCAATATGACTTTCAGCGATTCTTTTTTTCACTAGTTACTGGCTAAAACTGCTTACCCTCATTCTACGTCGCTGTCGAGCTGAAGTAGTCGCTCTATTTCCTTGGGTGTCAATTTCCGATTTACTTCTAGCAGAAATTCGTTTAAAATTCTGCGTTTCAGGACCGTCGTTTATTGGAATTTTAAAAATTCTGTGCGACATTCTGCGAGAACGAAATCTCTGGCGAGGAGAATATGAATTGAGGGATTCCTCTCTCCTCAGTTCATCCAAATTTTGAGCTAAGATATCATTTCTTATATCAGTTTTCACTGTCACGTGTTTGGGGATGTACAGCTTTTCATTTTGTGATCCTGGCTTTTTAAAATTTCCTGCAGGACGTGGCGCTTGCTGTGTTGACGAAACGATACGCAAGTCTGAATAAGAAGTCCCATCGGTTCTTCTTCCATCTGTCTGCAATAATTAATTTTTCCGATTAAATTAAATTATTAAATTCTAAATGCATTTGATAAAATCTGAAATTCAATTGTTCAGAAGTTAGAGAGACTTAAAAGAAAACAATTTATATTTAAACCTCAACATATGTCGTAGAATCCAAATCGGAAATTAGCATTTGTGTCCTACGATGTAGTCCTTGTCTATCAAACGAAATAGTTCGTCCCCCTGTCCATTCCGATAATTCATCCTCGGTTTTAGATTTGTAAAAAGTCGACTCCTCGTCCTCTGTCGAAGTCACCAAAATTTGTTCAGTACTTTTTCCAGTATTCCATTCGCTCATTCTATTATCCCAACTCCTTGTTCTGTCTTTCCAGTACAATAATGTTTGACCAAAAATCAATTTGTTGGTAAAAGGCAAACATGAACTGCATGGCTGCACTAAGAAAAAGAGTTTTGCTAAAATAAAGAATTAAATAGAAAGGGTGGTGTTGGATCAAAGTTCTATTCCCTAAATTCGATTTCTTCATTTTATTTGATAAATATCATAAATATATATTTTTCGCTTTATAGGCACGTTTCTATTTTAAAAGAGAATATATATACAGAGCGAAAAGATATGTAATTCTGATAATTATTGATTAAAATGGGAAATTACATTTTGAACTTAGAATTTTGATCCAATGTGGGTTTTTTGTTCTTATATACCATACATCCTGCAGGTTTGTCAAAGCCCATAATCTCATATCTGCGAAAATCTTCGATTTTAGAAACAATGTCATGAGAAATGCTGCTGAAGTACTTTTTCAGTTCTTTTTGACATTCGGTTGTCATCTCCGCAGGAAACATGAGAGTTAAATAGTCCACTAGATGATATGAGAAGTTCTAAAACAACACACAATAAATTGTAATATTAAAATAAGGGTATTCAAGTAAAAGTTAGAATTTTTGAACTTACCAAAAAATCTTGCAGACTAAGACGCATGTCTTTGTGTACCATTGCACAGTAACCTGTCATTTTATCTAATTGTTTTAATTTATCATAACAATCTAAAAGAATGTAGCCTATAGTTTCCAAAATAAGCGTAAATTTAGCTGCCATACGTGTATCGATATTTAGTGGAGGATGCGATCGCTTGCTGAAATATTTTGTGAATTCTGGGTGTTTGTCGCAAACGCTAAAATTAAGAATAAGAAAAGTAATTATAAATAAAGATTCTCAAACGATTTTTATCAATGGATACTCCATTTTATGAAAGGTATTTTTCTTTAAACTACCTTACGAAGAATCCATTTACGTAAATTGTCGAATTCTTCTCAATACTTTCCCAAATTTGTTTAACTGCTTCGTGATGATGAGGTGTCATTCTGTAATAACTTCCTACACCAGATTTCTGGTAAATACTTTCTCTTGCCCCCATACTCGTTCAAAAAACTGAGATCTTTAATTTTTTTAAATCATGAAGTGAGGCTCGGTAGAAAATTTAAACAATTGAATAAACTTTTCAAAAACTAACTAACAACTAATTATTCTTTTTATAATCAACGTAAAAAAATTAGAGGCGGAATTGTGAAATAGTAACAATTACTGAGAATAATGTATTTATTGATTAAATAACAATCGTTGTATCGATGTTTCAAAATAAGAAATACAATTTTGGAATAGTTTGCTGAAAAACAACTTTAAAAAAAGACCCTGTTATTTATAATAAGAAGATATAAAAATGTCGCAGTCTTTGATCAAATCTTCTATTCTTTTACTATTTTCCATCCTTATGTAAGATACAACTTCATCACAAAGATCAAACGTTTCCCATAATACTGCAATGAGGTAAAATATCAAAATACGTCTTAGACTTATGCAAGGACTAGAAACTCCAGAACATTAAAAAAATTATAATCCTTCATTTTTTAAAAGTTCATTCATTATAATATCAAAATGTCAATTCGTTTCTAATGATATTAAATATCATTAGATATTTAATATTAAACATTAAAAAAATAAAAATTACTCCCTGTTGAATAATACGTACAATTACACAAATTTTTGCTTATATTTCTCGATCAATACACAACAACGCAGCGACGATGTGTAAATCATATATCGAAAATTCTTGGATTTTGTAAAAGTATGACAACAAAAATAGTTTATCGTGGAATTAAACATAAATAAAATTGCTTTAAATTCTTTTTCATTAAAAAATATTTCGCCTTTACTGCAGTTTCTCGTCTCTGGGTCATCTTTTAATTATTATTAGAGGCAGGATCTTTACCATATTATTGAAATATGATATCTTTTAATGATCTCGTAACTTTTTTACGAGAGAGGAACAGCAGCACCGGGGGCAAAAACGTTCACTTGGCGTTCTAACAACTTGAAGAGATACGAGGCCTTTTCAGGCAAATTGTACTTTGTCCTGATGGAATCCATTTTCCAACGGACGCTCATCTTGCCAGAGACATCTTTCGCGTGACCTGTGCTTAAAGGTTCAACAACTACAATCAATTGCGAAATATGCTTCAAACCAACTGCGATTAGATCCGGTTGGCAGGAATCGGGATCGGCTTTATAAGTATGCGTCAAAATGCAAATCGAAAGGGATTGTTCAAACTCCATCAAAGATCTTAAATATCTTATAAAAAACCACACGTCCCTCAAACTCATCTTCAGGTCGAAAAGGTGGCTTAAATCATCGATAATTACAGTTACAGACTCTTGGTGTTTCAGTAATTCGTAGATTTGACTCCTCAGAGGCAGAAATAGTTTACGCACAAGGTTCGCATCGAGTTTCATGATATTGGGAACGCCAAGATCTTCCTCAGGACTTTTCTCATTAAAATTGACGTTTGCAGCATCCACAGAATCGTGGCCCAGATCATGAATGTTACTCGCTATGAGTTTCATAGGTTCCACGACTGAAACCTGACCTCTTTCTCGCAAATTGTTGAGATTGTAGCCCAGTTTCGTACCTACATTGTGATAATGGCCGAAAGTGTTGTGGAAGAGGACAAGGCAAATTCCTCGACTCTTTTTGATAGAATGGTAAATCAACGAGTTCAGGAGGAAATTTGCATCGCTGCCATGTTGCTCTTCAATAAGGGTCAACTTCCCTCGCAAGTCTACCTTGTCATTGTCGATTCCAAGTGCGCTGCAGACTGAGTCCATGGTCTAGGAAATCTAGGGTCAAATAAGCTTTTAAGTAAATTATTAAGGAGTCTAATGACAATATTAATTATCTTGCATGTTTAGTGTTCAAAATTCGGAGAAAGGTTGATGAATTATTTGTTTTCCATTGTCTTATTTTTTAAAATAATTTTTTAATTTATATTTTCTGACTGTATGCAGTGGACGAGGACAATTTTCTTTTATTCTATCTATTTCAAGTCTAAAGAAACCCAAATTTCTTGTAAAAAATGATTATTAGTAATAATATCAATTCGAGGTCATGCTTGGTTTCAGCGCCCTTAAAAATAGGTAATTAAACGTACTGAAATATATATTTTAATTTTCAGAAGTTCTTTTGATTCCGTAGATGTTTTTGAATCTCGTTCTAAATAAAAATGATATCTTTTGTAAAAGATGAAGTGATCATAAAATATAAAATAGACAAAATCGATAATTTCCTTTAGATAAAAAGTTCCCAGAGCGGAAATTTTGTTGTGAGAATATTTGCGATTTGAAACTAAAGATATAATTTTTACAGACTTGTAAAATTCTTCATTATATTGAAATCGCAAAAATAAAAATACAATGAATTCTAACCTCAAACTAGAACACAAAACAATTATAATTCTTTTGGTGCTCAAGTTATTATAAAAATGACAAATTATTGACGACAAAATCTAAGTATTTTAAGGAAAATTCATTGTTTCAAAAGTGCAATGTCATAAATATCGCATAAAAACATTCTAAGCGAACCAACAACGCGTGTCAAATGCAACAATTAATAAATTATACTTACTGCTAAATATGCTACACTTTGAGAATTATTCGTAAACTATATTTTAAAGAAATGTCACTTTTTCATTTAAATTCTTAAGAAGGATATTCTTAAATAGTGTCAAGTATGAAAGTCGATCAAAAGTCAAAAGTGGATCCGATAATCTCAATGAAAACGTACTCAAGGTACTCAAGAGTGCACGTGCACGTTTCATACGTCACAAACAAGTGGCGTCCTCTGCTTAAAGTGCATCTTAAAGACCACTCGATCGACAACTAGCTAAATTGCTAAAGCGATAAGTACCCATAAATGTTCATTTTGTCGAAAATTAAATTGCCAATAAAGAAAATCACATTTTTTTTTATATTTTTCTGTCGCTTTTTTATGGGAAATACGTCTCGCTCCTTTCGTACGTCCTATTAGCCTTTACTCTGCCCTAACCTAGATTCAAAAAAGATTCATGTGATGACCCAATCACAGAGTCGTCAATAAATGTCGCGAACTATTTAAATTATTCAATAAGCCTATCGGCCGGCTTATGAAGATAAGCTCGGAAATCTTTTGAATAAATACAAAAGAGATAAGTTTAAAAAGATTATTTATTTTGCAGCAACTACGTCGAACGAAAAGTATAAGAGACTTACAAAAGGTGGGGATGGTTTCGAAGTACAGTTTTGCAATGGTGGGATTTTAGACACTTCCACCATTGACGTCAGAGATCATTGAGGGAAAACCCATGGCCTTGCTTAATTTGTAGTCCTACCATCATAAAACCTAAGGATGGTCAGGGTCGTCCTAGTTTATATTTTTATGTGCTACTGTCCTAAGCTGGGACCGTTAAGTATGGGGGCGCGCGCCAGGTCCACCTCATTAAGGGATTATGAACCCTGTAGTCTATTGAACTTCGATTTCAGTACTTTACAATTTCTGAAAT
>JAUESH010000024.1:17156682-17183669 GCA_032275165.1 Synergus magnus
CCGACACGCCGGGCGTTTACATGTGTTGCTTCCACGAGGGAACGTGGTGGGGGCCGAAAAAATCCACGATCTGAGAACACTGGCCGGAGGCAAAAATCAGTCAGAGACCAGGCGTCCACCAAGTCGGATCTGTGATATGTGCAGTCACCATGAAATGTCGTGAGTCTCTCTTCTTCTGTCACTTTTATCTGTCACCATTCAAATTTACAATTTATTCCGCAGCTGCTAATTTTAAAATTGACAGTACCTCAAAAAAAATCAAGTCATTGTTGACGTATTCTCGTCTGGTGGCTTTCAAGCTGTTTTCGTGAAAGACTGATAAAAACGTGATTAAATTATCATAAAAACGAATAGCATGAAATACAGTGAATAAAATAATCATTTGTAAAACATTAGAGAAATCCTTTTATCCCTTTTCTTCAATCTTCATCACTGTGATCGATTTTCTTAGAATTCCATTATTAACTTTTGTTTTTTTAATTATTGCACTGGAATGATATTGCCAATGACGAAATTCGAAATAAATTGTCTGAAAAAAATGAAGTCTCTTTAAAGATTGATGTTTTGTTTTATATTATGTATTTTATTTTTTCATTGCTTTCGAAAATCTTGAAATTCGTGGAATGAATGCCAATGATTTTTATTGTAAAATGAGAACATCTTCAGCATGTATTTCGTAATTTGTGACATAAGTATTCACTCGTCGCTCAAGATTGAAATGTTTCCCAAATTATCTCTTAACACAAAAAATTGTTTCATCATACTTGTTCAGCAAGATCGTAGGGTATCGATTCATGGTATTTTAATCAGGGTTTGTATCAATGTAATTACTTTGTAGTAATGAATGATGTTCATTTGTCTCTCCAATACCTCATACTATACTACATGATTATAATCATACTCACGTGGATAAAGACAGTGAGAGAGAGGGAGACGAGTGAACTTTGTACTTTTTACCGAAAGCCTATCAATTTTTTCAATTAATGAATGTAATTTTTTGGAAAATAATTAAAAATTTTATTTTTTCACTGTAGGTTGTTTATTTTAACAATAATAGCTCGATTGAAGAATATAATATTGACATAAGACACTTGTTTGTTGGAATATTCGATTGATTCGATTTAATCTATACATTTTTTTATTCTTGCAGGCTTTACAATTTTCTATTTGCAGTTGCTGAAGAACTATATAAATTAATATATCCTGATGGCAAAGATTTTTTCAAACATGTTTACGTATTATGAAAAATTATACTTTTTAAAATATATTTTTTATTTAAAGCGTTCCAAAATATAAGTAATAATTATTTTATTAGACTCAATAACTACTCTTGTATATTTGATAGTATTTTAAGTATTTGATACAAATTTTCTCAGATTTTGTATTTTTTTCCAGCTTGAAGAACATCACAATGAAGGCCTATGACCGATTACGCTGAATCGACGATTCATATCAACTTTTGGAACCCACCGATATCAAAAAAAGGTACATATTTTGTAGTATTAATACTTTTATCAAATCCAGATTTGGAAATAGAATTAGTAGTACTAAATTCGAAATTTTCTCTTCCTTCACTGCTATTTTATGATTTTTTTTTATTTTAAGTAAGCCGGAACGAATAGTTAAACATGACTGAAAAAAGTAAAAAATTATCCCGCTGGTACTTCGGGGGTTTGGCATCGGCTGGTGCTGCATGCGTCACGCATCCTCTTGACTTACTGAAGGTTTGTATAGTTATCAAGTTTACTATATACACAACTCGAAATTAATTATTTGCGTGGGCAGTTACGAAGTTCAGAAACCAAGAGAACAGAATACGTAATTTAAAGTGATTAAGCTCATTATTCCGTATTTAAACTACTAGACTTATTTACCTTTTTCTGCAGAACCATTTTAAACACAAAATTGTAATATAAAGTCAAAATCACAAAGAAATTCTTATAAGTAAAATTTATATTTTCTTTTTGCTTTAACTTAAGTTCCTGCAGTTTTTTTAATCATGAAATCATATTTATTTTCTTTAAATTCTGGCAAACTTAATTTTCAGTTACATTTGCGGATATTATCAATCTCGGATAAAAACGGCGCGGCTATTTTAGCCTCAATAAACACAGATTACGAGCAATATTTTTAGTACCAATCTGCAATATTTCTTCATTTAATTTGCTCAATTTCTATTTGCCGAAATTTGAATACTTTGAAAAGAACCATGTTAATCTGTGACGTTGTAAACTAGAGATTATAAATAGAAGCGCATTCATATATGTGCTTTACGGATAATATTCGTTATTGCATAACTGCGTTAGCTTTGCACGAAAATATAAACTATATATAAAGGAATTGAATTTTTATTATAAATTCCGCTTCTGTATTCTCTAGACCATGAGCTATTAATAAATGTCTGCTTACTGGAAAATTTTGTGTTTTGTATTCTTCGCAGACTAGTGGCCGATATTAAAATTCGTACATTCTTTTAGGATTTTAATAATGTTATGTATAGTTATTAAAACTATTTATTAATTTTTTCTGAGTTTTGTAATCAGAATTTAGAAATTAATTAGAAATATTTTGAAATTAATTTACTTTAACCCTGCACGTTTTAATTATTCCGAACGCCGTAATGAATAAACATTCGGGGCCACGAGGTCTTCTTTGGGTACAAAAGTTAAGCAGAAGAAAATAAGCCTATCCAAGTTTTGTGTGATTTGAAATTGATTCTTGACATCAATTGAAATATCGAACTAGTATTTTTTAAGAAGAAAGCAATTAAGCTTATAGTTTGTAGCTTGTAGTTTGAATGTTTTTTCCATAAAACGAGGAATTCTAAATATAATCTCAAAATTCATTCTCTTAATTTTACAAAAAAAGTATTAAAATTATACATTTTTTCGCTCTATGTGCATATTTTTATTTAAAAATTGAAGTGCCTCACAGAGCGAAAAAATATCTCAATATAATATTTGTGGAGTAAAATGAAGAAATCGAATTTTATTTTTAAATTAAGGAAAAAGAATAATTTAATAATTTACTATTAATTTTTTATTTTTGGTTTCTAGGTTCATTTACAGACTCAACAAGAAGGGAAATTATCAATTTCAAAGCTTGTTGTGCGAATAGTAAAAAAGCAAGGTATCTTCGCATTGTACAATGGACTCTCAGCCTCTCTTCTTCGACAATTGACATATTCAACAACTCGATTTGGCTTTTACGAGGTTTTTGAAATTAATATAAATTAAAATAAAAGACCTCTCCTATATTTTTTATGTAAAATTATGATCGTTCTTTTATTCTAATTCTAATTAATAAATATTTGCCACAGATGGGAAAACAAACTTTAGAAAGTCCAGGAAACAATATGCCATTTTATCAAAAGCTATTATTGGCTGGATTATCCGGAGCAGTAGGAGGTGTTGTCGGAACACCTGGGGACTTAATTAACGTAAGAATGCAGAACGATATAAAGGTAGCGCCAGAATTAAGAAGGAAGTGAGTATCAGATTTAATTAAATTAATGAATTTAATTGAAATCATATTTTCATCAGTATCAATTTTGACACACATTTTGATGACTTTTTATATTTTTCAGCTATAAGCATGCTTTGGACGGGTTGGTACGAGTTTGGAGTGAAGAAGGATTCCTAAAACTGTTTAATGGATGTTCGACTGCAACAGGAAGGGCTGTTCTTATGACTATCGGACAATTAAGCTTTTATGATCAAATTAAATTGATGCTCTTGCAAACTGCAATGTTTGATGATAACCCTACTACGCATTTCCTTTCAAGCCTGTTTGCTGTAAGAAAGTTGAAAAAATTATTTGAAATACTCACAATAACTTAATCTGAAATATATTTTTTATATCAACATCTTTTTCTGAAATAGGGCGCCATTGCAACAACTTTGACACAGCCTTTGGACGTTCTAAAAACCCGAGCGATGAATGCTAAACCTGGAGAATATAAGGTAATTGCTACTACTCGAGCACCAAAAATGCAATTCTAACGGTAATGTCGATTTAACTTTTGATTTGATTTTGTAGAGTATGGGACAGTTGATCGTCTACACTGCTAAGATGGGTCCAATGGGTTTTTTCAAGGTGAGTAGCGTTGTAAAACTAATTCAAAATCTTAAGATTTTTATAAATCTAAAATTTACTGTTCAAATGCATTTTTATGTCCGGTAAATATATTATCTTAAAATGCACGAATCTAAAATAGTTAATTTTTCAGGGCTACGTACCTGCGTTTGTGCGTCTGGCACCACAAACAATTTTAACATTTGTCTTCTTGGAGCAACTTAGGACGAAATTCGGATTCCTGCCACAAACCTCAAAATCTTCCTGAAGAACTGGAGATTGCGAGGCTGAATAATTTCGCCGTCTTATGCTGTCACAACGCTAATAATCCTTAAAGGCACAAATATGAAGCATTTATACTTCTCAATTCTGAGCTTATTGGTGTACAAACCGCTTTTATTTGTACCAAACTCCGAGCGTTGCGCAACAACCTAGAGAAAATGAAACTTATTTAAATGTTTATAATTGTTATAACTGTTTATAAAATGCGCGACTAGGTACGACAATATTGATGAGGATAATCGGGAGTAATTCCACTTTATACATTCCATAAAATTAGTTTTGTTAAACGTATGTACAAGCGGAAATGCTAAATGAAGGCTTGAATACAAAGAGAAACAAAAATGTTTTATTGTTATCAGTAAAGAAAAGTCCGCTTGTACATCGGTAATATATATTTTAAATTATTTTATCTGTCTTCGAAGAGTATTTATTAGACGCACAAGTTTACTTTATAATATTTAATTCTGCCATATGGAATTGAGGCAAAGTGCCAGCGATGTTTTTTTAATTTGATGTTCAATATGAAAAAAATGATCTAAAGGAATGTCGCTGAACTTTTTAACTCACGCTCTAGACATACCCGTTGATGTTTTAATGGAACTTACAGTACAAGTGTTAATGAAGTTAGTTAAAAGATGAAAGATATATACACGTATTTTTTAATGGTTAAATTGAATTAGAATTGAACTTGTTACAAAAGAAACTAATGAAAAGTCCAATGCCCGGAATGTAAAATTGCTACAATTCTCTTGCAATGCAACTTTTAATTTCCATATATCTCCACTTTATGTGCAGCTGTGCGCATATTTTCATATTATATTTACAATAATTATATTTTTGCGTATAAAATGATTTTTTATTGGCAATTAAGGCACGTGTAAATGTAAAGGAACCACGAATAAATCTATAGCAAATTAGAAAATTTTTATTCTTCAGTCGTTGAATATATTCATAACAAAATAGGGTATATTTTTTTTTTAGTTACTTGAGAGGAAGCCAGATTGATTTTGGCTGAGTGTACTTCATGTACATTTTTTCGGTAAGTTGTTTATCTTCATAAATAGAACAATCGTCCTCGACCAGGCAATTATCATTGACTGCTGTCGAACATAGACAATATCCACGAGAAACATAAGGGTTGTTGTAAACTTCTTTCCATCCATTGATACCATTTTCGAAGCTAAGTAAGTTTATAACACCTGGAGGAATTCCACTGGCTACTAACATGTCATAGTAATCCGCGATTGAACAAAAAGTTTCATAGTGCACTATTATGACAGAATTTCCGGCAATACACGCGTTTATTAGTTGAAGAAAAATGGAATTAAGGCGTTTTCCTCTGATTACGAAAACTCCTTTTGGATCTCTTACTGTTAAAACTTCCACAGTTCCACCTCGAATTATTGTTGACGTGCTTCCGAAAAGAGTTGGGTTCTCTAATTGAGATTTTATCAAGTCTGCTAGGGAAGTATTTCTGCAAAGAAAGAAAAATTTAATAAGGAAGAAATTTCCTGATTTTAATGATTTGTTAAATTAAAGATTCTTACCCAGTTGCTGAAATTCTGTCTGCAAACTCTTGTAAAACTTTTTTCCTTAGACTTAGAGGAACACAGCGCCATTTTTCGAAACCTTTTTTTGCAGATTGTACACAACTCTCGATGTCTGCCCTAAAGTAAAAAAAAATATTTTAAGATTAACGTTTTCAATAACTAAATGACTTATTATTTTAATATTTTTATTAACTTACTGTGAAGCAGAAGCCCACGAAATCTCACCACAAATCCAATATCTTTCACTTTTCGGTTTCTTCCACGAACCGTCATAAAAAAGGTCAAATTTTTTTCCTGATCCTCGGAAGGGATTGGATACCAGTTCAAAGTCATCTGACGAAGATTTAGACAAAGACTTTAGATTTGTACGTATACAAATTCCTGGTCCAAATTCACCATATGAATTAATCCATGTAATTGGAACCTTCAAAAGAAAAAAAAAGTATATACTTGAATTATCTTTGATATAATTCTGGACAAAAATGATTCATCTAATGATTTGAAAAATTAATATTAATACCACCATATTCATGACAAAGCGTTTTGCAGCTGAAACATTTTCAGTCCAAATTGAAATTGCGTCTGTATGATTTTCAATTTTCGAAGGAAGTTCTTCCTTGAATCGAAATATTGTTAGAATCAATTCAACATCCACTGAATCTTTGGATCTTTTTTCTTTATAAAGCTGTGTAAACTTTTTCTCAATTGATTCTTGAACGTAAATTTTAGATACTTCCCAAATACAAGGTTCATTTGTTATTGAAGTCAGGAAGCTAACTACAGAATCTAAATCGACATCAGCTAAAACAATCACCGCAGTTTCTGAAAAGTAAATATTACTTGTAACAAAAAAAATTCTAATTACATAAATGGTTAATTTGAAATATTTTATCAGTTGGATTTACTTACTCATAATTATTGGATTGTGGGTGACTTCACCGAGAAAGGGAGAAAGAATGTTTGGATAATAAGAATCATCATTGTGAAGTCGTTCAATGAAACTAGGATTATCAAATAGAGCAAAACATATTGTTTTCCAAACACAGAAAAATTCATTCACTATACACTCTCCATATTCTGCACGAAGAAAGGAATAAAATATTAAATTAAATTAACAATTTTTTATAGAATTATATTTAAAATAATTTATTTTTTATAGAATGTATATTTTAAATTAACTTACCAATGTTTGTGTATTTCCAAAGTATATCTTGTCGAATGGTACCAATAAAAAAAGAGATGTAATCTTTCATGTTTGCTACAATCGTTAGTGGCTCACCAGCAGGAAACTTATTTGGTGGAATAAGCTTCGTGAAAAATTTTTCATTCTCTTCTATGCACTTCATGATGTAAGTGAGCCTGTAAAGTCATTATTAATAACATTTTAGTATTATTCAACTATATGGAATGTAATTTTTGATAAACTGAATAAATATTAAAAATGAAAAAATTGTAAAAATTATTTTCAGTTCATATTACACATCAATGAATTCGAGTTCTTCGTTGTGCTCTCTTCGTGGGATATCTGATATAGGAAGAGAAAATACCTGCAAGGATAAAATAATAAAAGCATAATTAATAGAATAAAAATAGTAACATGGTTTCACTTTAAAGTTTAATTTGAATTTACACAAAAGTAAATAAAGTTAATACTGCTTACATCAGATATATCGATAAGTCTTTTTTCAACGTTCATTTCAAGCTCCAAATATTTCTGCCTTATATCGTTTATTTTATTTTCCATAATAGCAGTTTAAACCAATCCTGAAAAATTTTGTTAATAAGATTAATAAACGAAATAATAGTTTAAAAGACGATTTTATAATTGCAGATTAATTAGAATTATCAGATAATTAAACGTACTTAGTTCTTTGAGAGAAGAACTTATCTCTTTTGTCACAAAAACCTCTTCTTGAGTATAACTTTTTATTAACAGTTCGAAAATCCAAACAGTTCTCAGAACACATCGGAATGTTAAGAAAGTTGATAAGATGCTGATATCTACAAAATACCAACACAAAAATATTGATATCCCAAAATAACACTAAGAAAATTGCCAAACATCTAGTTATTTTGAGTACTTTTTCCCAGAAAATATGCTAGGGAAAATAACTATAAATTACTAGACTGAACATTCCACTTTCCAGTGATGCCAGTACTGTAAAAGAAAATAAATTAAGATAATTTGATTCCTCGTTTATTGTAAATCAGTGTGTTACATAATAGTAGAATGTATCAAAAAAAAAAAAGACGTGACAGTAATATGCTATAATCACTGATCAGTGGCTATAATATCTACAAAAAGTATAATCGCCTACACAGTCCATCTTCGATGCCAAGTATTTAATTTAATTAGAGCTGACAAAAGATAGATCACTTAGAAAATTTGAGATTGCTTCAAAATATAAACATTTCTCTGTCCTTCCATCAGAAAAAATGTTATCTATTAAATTTGAAAGACAGTAAAGACTGTCCAAGGTCATTTTTAGCATAAAATTAAGTTTTCTCTTATTGGCAGTATATTAATAGAATTTTTCGATTTATATAGGAGATGCATTTTCCTTTATCTCATCGCGAGGAACGTTAGATAAGTAGGAACAATTTTTTTTCTCTTTAAAAAGAGTATTCACGCGTCTAAACGCAACAACAAATAATTAAATATATCTTGATCGCGAGATCACAATCGCTGATCTGATTGCAAACGAGATCGCTGATCTCGTTTGCAATCGTTTCACTAATGTTATACAAGTTGTCAGACGTGAATGACAATTTGTTTATGGGTGATAATCAAATGGGGTGACAACAATCCAATGTGGTGATGCTTTCAATGTGGGTGGGTGCAAAGCGCGATAATTACGTAGCGATTCCGTGGCAGGAGCTATTTGAAAAATTCCTACTATGTAGTCTCGTTTTTTTCAGGTAAATCGATTATTTCGGCCACGAACGTTGCGACGTCCGTTTCTTTTGTAGCGTGCTCGGTTATAAAACTTAACTGCAGAAGTTCGTTGTAGTTCGGTCGATTTTTGTAGTCTTTCATTAGACTGGAATAGAAAATGAAACAATAAATTGCGTTTGATTCAAATTTAATGGAAACGCTTCTACTTGCGGTACTCTAATGTGAATCGAGTTCTCACCATTTGTTAATAAGCTCTTCGAAATTGGAAGAAAATTTTCCTGCAGGCAACTGTGGCGCGTCGTCTTTGACCACCTGTTTAAGTTGTTCAAAGGGCGTTCCCCAACTTTCGTAAGGAAAAGTGCCGGTTGCTAATTCTACAAGTGAAATTCCTAAGGACCAGACGTCCGACCTGATGTCGTACTGCGAAGGATTTCCGGCGGGATCTATCCTTTCAGGCTAAAAAAAACCTCGTGGTTAAAAATTGTACGCAAGATCGAAAGATAATTAATTCATAGAAAATATCTTTTGATACATACAGCCATATAAGGTTTGCAGCCAGCGTCGATTGTTTTCGCTACAGAATCTACAAGATAACCAGATATTCCGAAGTCACAGATCTTTACCTCTCCTTTTCTATTTATCAATATATTACTAGGCTTTACATCTCTGTGGATCACTCGTAATTGTGAGTACAAGTAATGTAACGCGCTTACTACCTGCAAATTAATTGATTATTAATTATTATTGTTTTTTTTTCAAGTAAAATTTGAGGTACTTCCAAAAATAATTAAAATCCTTCTTGAAAATTTATAAGGATCTTACGGCAAAGGCTATTTTTCCTAAGATATCCTCGGGGATAGATTTCCCGTTTTGATAGACTTTCATGTAGAATTTGTCGAGACTCATGTCCATCACCTCCATGCAAATCCACACATCACCTTCACGAAATAATGCCCCGTAAAACTGAACTGTGTAAGGACACGCCGAACTTCGCATTGAAATGTCTAGGTCCATTAATAAGCGTTTCTGCTCTTGAGTGTTTACAGTCGCTGTGATTCTCTGGAAAATAAAAATTAGTAAACTGAGAATAATATAATATTACGTTTCTCAAAGATCTTGGTATAGAAATTACCTTAACGGCCATAATAGTGCCACTTTGTTTATGTTTCATTTTATCTACAACTCCATAAGCCCCCCGACCTAAGACACAAAGTGTCTCAAGGTCATCGGCCTCAACTACAAAAGTTTTTTCATCTATTGTAATTGTAGTTCTCTTGTCTAAGTTCCTTGGCGGCGTCCTGTTAAAAGAAACATTAAAAGAATTAACATTTATACAATTCAATGAGGTTGGATGTTCAACAATTTTGCAAAAGCATAGCATGAAAGTAAATATTTACAATTTCAGCTTTCAAGGCAAAGGATCGTAGAAATATTGTTATAAATTAAAGGGCATTACATTTTACATGTGTACTCAAAATAAAAAAACACCTACATAAATGAATGTACTGTTCAAAAAAATGTTATGAAGACTGATGAAGACAATTAAGACTTTTATTTGCTATAAATGTTAGAAAATCTACTCTTTTTTCTGTAATATGAATACCACTTAACATGATTTTTCATTCGAATGACTAACATGGTCAAAAATCTTTTAAAAAGGAAATATTTTAATCAATGGAAACCAGTCGCTGTACCCAAATTGCATAAACACCAGAACGTCAAAATCTATTCTTGAACCTAAATTTATATATATTTAACATAAAAATTTTTGCAATAAATTGTAACGATTGTAACTTACAAAGGAACAGGAGCTTCGGTTGTGACCTGGAGCTTCAAGTTCTTCTTTGGTCGTTTCAAAGCCATGACGCGGGATTTAAAAAAATGGAAAGCTAGCCGTGATTTAGGCTCAAAGGAAATTCACTTTTTACTCATATTTTTCACTGAGATGGCAGAGAAGAGATGATAATCTGCAATGACATACTTTATACACTTCTGGATCGCAAATGATGCCCGCACAATGTATGTAGAAGCGTTTGTATAGGTTATTTCATTACTATAGAGAGCAAGTTATCATGTCAGGAAACAGAGTGCAGAACGTATTTTCCTGCGTTCCACATTTATCGAATTTCAATGTAAAACAAAGTCCGGTTTTATTTTCTCTAAACGGCACTACATTACCTCGTATGAATTTTATTCGAAAACACTGATGATGTCCATATATGAAGTTTTTAGCTAACTTAAATTGCCGCCTGAAGGTAGCCGTCATTGCGGAAGATTAAAAGCCAGAATGTCCAACCGTCTTTCACGAAATTTAAAATTCAATATTTTATTACTTTATTTCTTGGAGATATTTAGAGATACGTAGTAAATAAATTTCAATTTAATGCAAGATACTTAATATTTTTAGAGCAAGTTTGAAATTATAATTATTCATATTTTCATCTTGAATATTTTCAAATATTCAAATTACCCGCGGATTAGAAGACGTTCTTTTATATTGGCAGCAATGATCGCCGAAAGTTAGGCTAAGAAGTGATTAATTAAATCAAGGATGTTATTTAAATACCTATCTTTTCATTTATTTTCATAGAAAGGTTGAATTAAAAATAATTGGCCAGTTCATATTTTTTACATCAATTTCAATAAAATGTTAACTTCAGATAAATGCCTTTTGGTAACGTCGTCTGCTAGCCAATGGTGAACAGCGCCTCAAGGTCTTCTGTCAAAAGCGTCAAAACCGTGGAAAGTGTCAAAACAAATTGCACAAATTGTCAGATTTGATCAGATGATGGAAAATGTGCTATACAATTCAGTTTGATTAAAATAAAATAAGAAAGGAAATCGATTTTCATAGTATTCGACACAATTAAAATACTTTAGAGTTTCTAATGAAGATGCGTAACTCCCAGAGTGAAGAAAGTTTTTGGTTCTGTACGTGCTTTGTTTACCAATTTTGATTACTTATCCTAATTCGGCGAGAATTCAGTATGATTAAAGCAGATTGAAGTGTCAACTGCTGATATACAAATTTACAGGAAATATAAAGTAGTCTTTTTATAATTGAACGACTACGAAGTGCTTTATTGTTCTTACTCCATTTGTATGGTACACTTTCTTTATTCTATACTAGGTTAGCGCAGTTTTTCGTTTATACATATATCTGTATATTTATATTGATTCTCTATTTCCACAAAAGACAATGAAAAATTGATCTTTTGTCTTCACTGAGATTAATTCAATGTATACAGAATTTAAAATTAGTTTAAACAAGTCCGGCATTTAAAAGAAGAAAATTTGAGCGAAAATTCTTGTTACAGAAATTAAGATTCCTACCAAGTTCATACAATGTTCGAAATGGAATTCTCTTCAATAATTTTGCCAACAATATCGACAGTGCTGTTGGCCACATTTACTTTCAATGTCATCAAATATCTGGTAGGAGATCGACATATTGACATAAGAGATTCAACCAAAAAACACAGTTGGAAAAGTATCCGAGGAATATCAAAGGTTTTTCATTCATATACATATCTTATTATAATTAAAAGTAACATTTCTCCTCACAAGTATTCATATAATTTAAATCAAATCTAATCAGTAATTGTGTTACAGGTTTTTTACTGCACAATTTGCGAAGTTTTATTACTAAATATGAATGGACTAATTTGTGATTGTTGTGGAGTCTGTGCCGATCATAATTGCATAAAAGTCGCTGATAAAAAGCTAAAATGCAAAGCTGTAACATTATCAAATGATGAGCCGATGAAACATCATTGGGTTAAAGGTATGCATTGTATGAATCCGCAAAAGGATATTCATGAAAAGAAATAATTGAGTACTAGCATTTTTATTTAGTTTTAATTAAAATACCATCTGCAAGAGATTAATTTCTTAATGCAGGGAATTTACCACTTGTCGCACTTTGTGACGTGTGTAATGAAGAATGCGATACAGAACCAGGTCTCAAAGATTTCTGGTGTTGTTGGTGTCAGCGATGCGTTCATGAAACTTGCAAAGAATCTATTAAAGAGGTATATAATTTTAACTTAATATTCTTAAAATTCTAATATAAAATAGATATTAAGGTAAGTTATTTATTTTCTTATTGTAGATTTGCGACTTTGGTAAATTTAAGTTGATGATAATTCCGCCAGGAAGTTTAGAAGTAATTAATAAACGAAGTACAATGAGACGTCGAATGCGACTTCGATCTATTATTCCGCCCACGTGGAAAAACTGGAACCCTCTTATTGTTGTTGGTAATAAATATTTTTCTTCAATACACAATAGATTTATGAACCAACTTGAAAAATATTTACGAGGTGTATTTCCAATTTCTATCAGCAAATAGGAAATCAGGTAATAACGATGGAGAAGAAATTCTGTCATTATTTCGAAGGTTGCTTAATCCGGCACAAGTAGTAGATCTCGCTGAGCGGGATCCTGTAGCTGCACTTGAATGGTGTCGTTTATTAGGCAATACTCCTTGTAACATTCTTGTTGCTGGTGGAGATGGCACAATAGCCTGGCTTTTGAACTCGATTCATAAGCTTCGACTTGAGGTAAGTTTAAACATTTATTTAAGATACTTTTGACACTTATTTGCCTTAGAGCAGTTCAAAGCCTTGGTAGGTATTAAATAGAATCAGTATCTTAATGATATTTTATTCTCTAATTCTTGACATGTAATAGTGAACTCAAATTTTTCATAGCCTGTTCCGTCTGTGGGAATATTACCCTTGGGAACTGGTAATGATCTCTCCCGAGTTCTCGGTTGGGGAAAAGAGCACGAGTCGGACCTCGATCCAAGCGAAATTTTGCAGCGAATTCAGATGGCTAGCAAGGTAAATCTCGATAGGTATGTAATGAATTTCTCCTTTCCTTTCTTTAACCTTTTACAAGTCAATTTCCTAATTTTAATTCATCAGATGGAACGTCACCATAAAGCCTTCGGGAAATAGTCTTGGTTTCATAGGATCTCAGCAACATTTATTCATGTACAATTATTTGAGTATCGGGGTTGATGCTCAGGTGACTCTGAATTTTCACAGGACGCGTGAAAGTCGCTTCTACCTCTTTAGTCATAGAATATTCAACAAGGTAGAATTTTCTATACAGATAGTTAAGAACATGTGAATGGGTGATGTGACTTTTTCAATTAATTGCAGCTTCTATATCTCTGCTTTGGAACTCAACAAGCTGTTGAGAGAGAATATAAGGATTTAGACAAGCGGATTGAAGTTTATTTGGATGGAAAACAAGTAGATTTGCCTTCGATAGAAAGCATCGTGGTCTTAAACATTCCTTCGTGGGGTGCGGGGGTGGATCTCTGGGGAATGGGTCTTGAAGGTATTGAAATATTAATTTCAAAAGATGAATCTCTCATGTATCCCTCGGATTTTAGAAATGATAATAATAATTTTTTTATTTACTAAATTTTAATTTTAATTTATAGATGATAGCAGTGTGGGGAAGCAAAGTATTGATGATGGCAAACTTGAAGTTGTCGCTCTTTTCTCATCATTCCATATTGCCCAGTTACAAGTTGGTCTATCACAACCTTATCGACTTGGACAGGCCAACAATGTAAAGGTAAAGATATTATTCGTTTCTATACATTTTAACTATTATATATATTTTAATTTTATAACCCCATATTAAAATATAATTTCATTTCAGATAAGACTTGTTGAATCTTGTGCCATGCAAGTCGATGGCGAACCTTGGCTCCAACATCCTTGTGAATTTAATATAACTTATTGTAATCAGGCCTCAATGCTTATGAATTCTATCAAATGAGTTGAAAATCTGACTGTTTTCTCTAAGAAACAGTCGTTCCTCCAACTTAATTTAATACAGAGATTGCTTTTATAATTGTTGATACTTAATTTGATAAGAGTTAATCAACTTCAGAAGAATTTTACATCTATCTTCAAAGTTTATACTCATTTCTCCCTTAATTAACAAATCCATTTGTTTTCTAAAAATATGACAAGAAAATAATCTTATACGCGCTTAGAATAAATTGATCACAGTATAGATTTGTTAATTAAGAGAAGACTGAGAATTAAGCTCTAGTCATTTCGCACTGTAATTGTAATTAAGATTGTATGATATTATGAATTATATAGTTTTTACTCGGAATCGTAAACGATCGATGATTCACTATCAAATTATAGGTTCTTTAGATCTTACTAAAATTTTAAGAAAATTAATTTTGAGATTCCAAATAGAATTAAAAAACAAAATTAAAGTATGAGAATTTACAGCTTGAAACAAAGTTCACTTCGATGTTTCGTCAACTGAATAATGTGTGTTTCAAAATGAACAAGATCCAAAAAATAATTAAAGCCAATTAAAACTACTTGAAAAACGATTTTTTGGCCGATTTAAAATGAAATTTCAAGAGAAATATTGAATTATGACAGACCGACAAATTGATATTCTGGCTTTTCTGGTGACGCTTTGGCTAATTCATGAAATTTCAAGGGTTAAGAATCATCTTAAATAAATCATCAACAGGTATAATTCACAATTCTTATTATTTTGTAACTAACGATTTAGTACAAAACTACTTTTTGTTTAAACCATTACAACATTGCAACATACATTTTATACTTACGAAACACACAATAATTAAACATACAAAAAACTGAACATTCTTTTCTAAAAATAAATTAGATCGATCCACGATTCTAAGACCTAATACTATATACAATTTGCTTCGTTTCGAATTCATTCGCCTCGATGTGAGAAGTCATACAGAAAACTACTAACTATTGAAAATGTTCTAAGAATTCTTAAAAATATTTTCTACTTTTGAAAATTCAATTCTCTAAAATGGAATTTCTTTATTTTTTGCATCAATTCATACGGACAATGCAAAAAATCTTTATTATAGAAAATTTTTGTAGCTTAGAACTTTTTGAATAGTAATCGTCATATTCTCAAGATAAAAAATAATAAAAATAATCTCACCCTAAACAATTTTTTTACAGTTTCAATGGGAATTTATCACCAGCGAAGGCAATTCATACTCATTTTTCATTCATGACATCAATCTCTGACATAATCTCATGGATAATTAATGCTTAAGGGGTATCAACATCAGCGAATATTCGAAGACTATTAAGAGGAAGAGAGAAAGTTCGCTCTGGTTTCGTGGCTGGCTTTATCTCCCTCTTTAGAAGGATTCCTTTCGAAAACTAAAACCAAACTGATCACACTTATACCGCAAGATTCTTGCTAGCTGCGGTGGGCCACAATAAAAGACCGTCACCTTTCCCTTTTTTCGATCCTGGAGCTGCTTGAAGACCTTGTCCCAGTTTGGACGCCCCGCATTGGTCCTAGTCTTCAACCCAGTAATGAGATCCCTTTTTTCCTGGACGCAAAAAGAGTTGACGAGGTGAGAAATTCCAGACAACAAAGAATAATGTGTACAAAAAGAGGGAAAAGCCAAATATCGCAAATATCTTCAGGGGAGGTCGTCAAGATTTTTGATACTTTTTTTCTTCACCTAATTGGCTTCCGAACTCGACAACCGTGTGAAAATGTAATGGTCCCTCGGAATTTTTGTTGTATACTCAATTTTTTAGCAGAATTTCAAAATAAGAAAAAGTATTAATTTGTTATATTCATAAATAATTATTTTTTATCCGTTAAGGGTGTTGGATCCAAATTCTAAGCTCAAAATTGAATTCCCCATTTTACTCAACAATTTTTAGAATTAAATATCTTTTCGCTCTGTACATGTATTCTGTTCTAAAATAGAAATGTGCCTATAGGGCGAAAAAATGTTTACTTTTAATACTTTTTGCGTAAAACGGGGAATTAAAAATTAATCTAAAAATTCAATCTTTTCATTTTACTCAAAAATAATTAAAATTAGAGATTTTTTCGCTCTGTATTCATAATTCTGTTTAAAAAATGAGTACCTATACAGAGCGAAAAAATATCTAATTATAATATTTATCAAGTAAAATGAAGAAATCGAATTTTTAGATTAGAACTTTGATCCAACAACCTTAAACAATAATATTGTTACTATAATTGTAATTTTTAAAATAATCTTTAATAATGAAATTTTTTTTTTCCAGGAAGATTTCTGAGAAATGAAATGGTGCCTACTTTTTCGTGTAAGAGATCCATGGCGAGTTGCAGACCAACAGCTTTCATGTCATTTTTTTGTAATGCACTTGTGATGTACATGTGCATTTCTAGAAATCGTTCCATCGTAGATCCAAGTTCGGCTTGCTCCATTTCTAGCTGGGAGAGCAAGTTAACGAACCATTCGAACGAGCGTTGATCTCGATTAATCCAAAAGAAATCCACCTTTGGGCAAAAAATAGAATTACTCTAACGCAATATGATTTAGACCTTGTGCAAAAATCATGAGAAAATGATGAGAAATGAAGTCGAAATACCGATAAGATTGAAAAATGGAAAATTACTTTCCTAATTTCATCTCCTAACAAAAATTCTCATCAATCTATTTTTCGATCCAACGTTCAAAAGACAAATACAAAAGAATGTAGAGGGTATTTATTCGGCTCCAACTTCGAGGTAATTATGAGACAAATATTCTTGCTCCATAAACAATAAAAAAAATTAATTGTTTTAATGTTTCTTTGAATACATATCATAAGATTTTCAAAAGGTTCGAATTTATTCAACAAATAAATTTTAAATCTATTTTTCTTGGATTAAAAAATGTGATCTACTTGGAACTTTTCAGTTGATCTAGATATTTTGCACTCTTATAAAAACTTGTTTTTAAAAATAAACAGTAGGAACTGAAAAGGACATAATATTGTGACATGACACACGAGTTGGTATTTATAATCTGACATTCTTATTAAGAAAAAAAATCTTGTAGCTGACTAAAGTTGACTTGTAGTTCTTCATGATACTGATTGCAATGTGATACAAAAAGGCGTGGTGAATTCCACTTGCCTCCGGCTAATATTAAAATGCAAATAATTTTTAGGCAAAGCTTCCTGATTAAATGTTTGATCTTCAAGATTTTCTCTGTAAACGTGCTTCTTTTAGAAATAGAAATGTGTTTTTATGGAACGAAAAAAAATTTAGTTTCAATGCTTTTTTCATAAAACGAGGAATTTTAAATATAATTTCAAAACTCATTCTCTTCATTTTACGCAAAAAATATTAAAATTATGCATTTTTTCGCTCTGTATGCATATTTCTATTTAAAAATTGAATTACGCTACAGAGCGAAAAAATATCTAGTTATAATATTTGTTGAGTAAAATGAAGAAATGTTTAATGATGTGGTTTAATGATGTGGTTTAATGATGTGGTAGTCATTTCTGAAGTTTTTGAATGTTTTTACTGATCAATCAAAATGACTGGTAGGGGCATAGGAAACCACTTAGGATACTGTCAGATCAACAGATTATGGTTTATTATTATGTGAATAGTGTGACCTTTGCTCTTAATGGTCTTTCATTAACGAGCAATATCTGCTACCTACACTTACTCTAGCCGAGAATTGAATTTTTTTTACCTTTCGCAGGTGCATAACCGTAGGCGGTATTTCGCTTGCCCATGAAAAGGAACATTTTGGGCACGTGTGTCTCGCTTTCCAGTATCGGTGCATGATTGACTGAAGGATTGAAGCGAATGGAGTGACCCCGATGCCTGTGGCTATCAATACTGCATGTTGAGCTTGGAATATGTGACTGGAAGGGGCCCCATATGGACCATCGAGGTATATCTATAAAAAATTAAAATTCATAAAAATATATAGTCCAATTTATCCTGATAAAGGAAATATCTTCAAATTTTCTAAAAGAATTTCAAAGTAGTTACTAAAATCAATTAATACCCTCTACCGCCTTAAGTGGATAGAAAATAGGGAAAATGCAATTAAGTAAATGTTCTTAATTTTAATAAATTTGATGAAATATAATGTAATAATTAACTTACCTCGAGGGGTTTTCCAACTGGATAATTTATAGAAGACTGACAAGAAAATTCCCCGTTTTTTTCCATGAAGCTTTTTACTCTAGTTTCTTTTTCGGGAGTTTTTCCTACTCGACCTTCCTCTGCAGCAGCTTCTGGTAAAGCTAAAGGACTTGGAGGTGCTTTCTTCACCGATTCAGTGACAGAAGGAGCTTCAAAATAATTTAATAAATTGAATTCAGAAAATTTAAACAAACAAATAACTTTCAAAAGAAGAAAAAAAAAATAATAAATAATATTGGCTGGGATTACTTAATTAATTATTTAATGATAATAAATACTTACATGCTTTGCTTGGTGAAACTTCATATTCGCAATTTTCCAAGCTCGGTGTCTTAAATGCAATAATAGTTGGTTTTGTCCTCATGTAACGAAAACTTTGAGCAAGTGATTTATTCTGTGGACTCAAGTAAGCCAATCCCAATGATTTGAGTCTTGCACGTCGAATTTGACACTCGTCAAAACTTTTTTCGGATTCGGATCTCATATAATCACGAAGACTAAAAAAATGTTTTAATTAATTACTCATCAGCTAATTTGTTCAATAGCATAATTTTAGTTTTTCTGATGTTGACTTATTTAATATGAATTTTATATTTTTAACATGAATTCGAACTTACGCAATAAGTCGTGCTCGTTTCTTGGTCTTGGTTTGCATGTCAGGCACTGAGTGCGATTTTTCGAGAGGCATTTTACTGCTCAGGAGTAATTGATGCAATTTTCGTTCCCGAGGAGTTTTTTCCTGTGATTCTAAAAAAATGCTTATCTATCAATATAATAATAGTTATATTAATTAGTTAAATCAAAATTTTTTATGAACCATTCTTACGGTCATTAGCAGAGAAAAATGTATTATTTGACGAGCTGATGGTAGGGCTCGACGTGGAAGTTTTATTTTCATCAGGAACAAAAAGGGGATTATCAAGTCCTCGGGGATCATCCAGGGATTCTAAGGAAAATTTTTTTTCGCGGAGGGCTGGTCTCTTCTTCAATGCGCCTTGACATCTGAAAAAAAAAATAAACATTATAAATCATATATAATACTATAAATTTATAAACCCAGTTTCTTTCAATGAAATTGTAAAATAACTTACGAAAGTCGCCTTAAATTGCCACATCCATCAACAGGCAAAACGTTTCCATGATGAAGTTTCAGTTGTTCTTTTTCAAAATAAGAATAGAGACTGTTTGTCCATTCGCCCACAGCTCGAATATGAAGCCACATATAATCTAAAAGAGAATTATTATTTTAAAATGAAATTAATATTATGATTTATTATTCCAAATTTATTTCTGGGAAAATATTCAAATCTTAGAATTTAATTTAAATTTACCTTCCTGTTCTGGTGCACTGCTGATGGTGAAGGGGTGCCACTCATATTTTGCAATTACAGGTATATTCACGAAGACATAATCACCAGGATGAAAGTCAAGATGCGGTGGTCTTTTAATGACAAGGTGAGTGACCTTTGAAGGTAAAAGAAGGCCAGAACTGATATAAGTTTTGCCACACTGAGACCGCAACCAAATCAGACGACGAATTCTTTCCATAAGATAAATGGTACCAGGAACAAATATCCACTTCCAGAAATTTGGCCCATGGAAAATTGTCAAAATCCAAAAGGGTATGTATAATAAATGTGACCAGTAAAATATCTGCAAAATATTGTTTAGTCATTATTATAATTTTCAAGATATTTAACTATTTTTATTATTAGGGCCTTGCCTCGAAACAACCTCCTCTTCTGACAAATGGCATTGAACAAACAGTTATCACAGTAAGAATGATGATAAGGATAACACCAGTTGGATTGGCTCCTCCAGCTATTAATCCAAACATATGGGGTCTAGTTGTCAATAGCCACTCAGTCATCGTGTAATTAGAACTGTTTAACTGTTCATCATTTATCACCACCATACCTGAACAAATATTGGTAAGTCAATTTAAAATTCTAATATGTATTCTTAAGGGTGATGGGTTCAAGTTCTAACTTCAAAATTCGATCTCTTCATTTTATGCAAAAAGTATTAATAATTCGAAATTCTTTCGCTCGTAGCGTTACTCATTTTTAAAATAGAATTATGGGTATAGAGCGAAAAAATGTCTCCTTTTAATACTTTTTGTGTGAAATTAAATAATCGAATTTTGAGATTAGATTCCACACTTTCTTCAAGTTAAATATTTTTTCACTCTATAAAAAAACTCTCACCAAAATTGAGTAGATGCATTAAAGTATGAACGATACTGAAAATTCCAATAAGCATCCCAGTCACTTTATGAAGATATATGTGGTGATCTAAAGGAAGTACTGAACTAAATCCATGAGTTCGTAGAAATGTGATACATTGCCGAAGCATCAGTACCAAACTAAATGTAATATCGAAGTTCAAGCACTGTCCTAAAAAAAAAATTGGCATTTTAAAAAAACAATTTTATTTCAGTGGTAAAAATGAAATTTGTCATATCTAAAAAATCAAAAGAATTTTACACACCGCAAGCTCGAGCCAGCATAACATATGCATTACTATTTCTATATTGGTAGAGTCTTAAGACGAAGAGAATGAAGTTTATTAGCATAAAGAATAAAAGAAATGTGATGTAAACGTAATTGTTCTTGATGTAGGGTTTTGTCAGCTGATATGGACGCAAAGACATCAGGAATCCGAGAAAAGATTTTCGCTTTGGCTCTGGTTTTGGAGGTACCATCCATCTGTCTATACTGTCAATTGAAATTGGATTTAGTGTTTAGGTTCAAAATAGACTATCAGGTCGAATCAAAAATTGTCAAGTCCCTCACCTAATGGATAAATTTGCCAGAAGTCCTTCATGTTTCTCGAGTTGCTTTTTCAATGCTTCAAAAGTAATCGCACCCCGATTTCCTTGATCAGCATCTTCGAAAAGGGCCAACGTTAAATCTTCTATCTGCTCTTCGCTAAATCTCATCCCATTTTCTTCCATGCAAGCTCTCATCACGTGTTCCAGCTCTCGAAGCTGAATCAAACCGTCCCCTTTTGATGAAAATCAAATCTGAATATACTTTTCAGAATAAAATAATATTTATAATTTATGATTCTTTCCTATCTTAAGAAAGAGGTTGCGATTATATCGAAAATAGATTCTCGCAATCTCAAAGAACCCACATTCTCTCTTCACCTATTGGTTGGATTTGTATTGACCGCCTGTTCCTTAGAATCGAGATCAGAATTGCCAATTGATTTTAAAGAATTTTAAAGGAATTTTAAAAGAATTTAGAAGAGTTTCAAGATTTTCAAGTAATTTAAAAATATTTTTAAGTATTTCAAGGGTTATTAAATGATATTAAAAAATTTCAAAGGATTTTAAAAGAATTTCAAAAAATTCAAAAGAGTTTCAAGATTTTCATTAAAATCTTGAGAAATAACTTAAAATCTTTTTGAATTTCTGTTAAATCTTTTGAAATCCTGCAAAAAATATTAAAATCCTTTGAAATCACTCAAAGGTGTTTGATGATTCTTTGAATTTTATTGAATTCTTTAAAATCTGTTTAATCTTTTAAAATCTATTGATTTCTATAAAATCTTTTGAAATATCTTGAAATCTTTTTGAATTCATTTTATATCCTTAAAATGATTATAAACTCACTTCGAGACTTCCAGTTTATAGAATCAGTTTTTATGACAGTATTGTTTTTAAGACTAAAATCAAATTATTGAAGATTAAGATATTTTAAAAAAGATTTTTAAATGCGCTTTAGCGCCCTCATGACGTTCTAGTGAAATTAAACTTATGCTCAATTCGAGTAGGTTTCTATATGATAAAAATGTGATACATGGGCAGAATTATTTTCGCAATGTCTGAGTGAACCAGATCCTGTTTTTATGGATAGTTTGTATTAATTGTAATTTCTTATTACGCGATCTCGTTTATGGACATAGAAATAGCTCACCGTCGATGTCATACACCTTAAATAGGAATCTGATTTTGTCATCCGGCGTTTTACCGGCAAACTGGTGCATCGCATCAAGAAACTCTTGCAGGGATATTGTGCCAGAATTGTCCTTGTCGAAAATTTGAAAGACCCTTTCCGTGAAGAAGGGCTGCAAAGTAAGAGAAAGCTTTCAAGTTTAACCTTGTGCTAAAATATCAGCATTAATAATGCAGTGAATTGCAACAAAGTATCTTGAGAAACTGGAATTGAAGTTGGATATCAGGAAAAATTCATTTTTGTTACATGATAAATTGAATGTTTTAAAAATATTTTAACTCACGTTCTTTGAAACCACAATTTTCTTAAACTCTTCTCGACGAATTTCTCGTTCATTGCCGACGGTCTGTTTGAATATTTTTTCCAGCCACTCGAGATTATTTTGGTCGATGCCAACATACGACCTAATTAAAAAATTGCGATAAATTTGTCAAAATAATAGTTATTTTTCAAGTTTTGTAATCGTAGTCATACCTTGTGCTGGTGACATTTGAAAGAAATTCCATTATTTGCTGTAGTGTTACACTTCCAGAATTTTCTTGATCTATCAGTCGGAATAATTTGTCTGCTATCTAAAAAATAATGGAATAATTTAAATAACAGTTTATGTTTATTTAGAAGGGACGAACAGTAGAATAATAAATCAAATTAAGTACCCCTTTCGCTTGAAATATTTGGCGAAAAGATGTGGGATCTACAGGCTTCTCTTCACATAACGCGTATGCAACACTCTCGATCTGATCGACGAATTCATTCTGCTTTTCATTCCTAAAAATTGATTAATCCAGATAATAAAATGTCTACAAAAAAGATGTACAAAATTACATGAGTCCAATTTGAAATTAAACAATTTTAGGCCCTTCAAACAAACATTTTTAAAATTTTAAGGAAACTAAATTTGATTACTTCTAAGTTTGAAACATTTTCAAAAATTTTAAAGGTTTCAACGAGATTTCATGAGGTTTTAAGTTATGTTAAGGAATTTAAAGGTATTTCACGAAATTTGTTGAGATTTTACAGAATATGAAGGGATTTTACGAGATTTCGTGGGATATTAAAGGATTTAACGAAAGCTGTCAGAATTTTATTGAATTTTAAGGAATTTAAATGTATTTTACGAAATTTTTTGGGATTTTACGAAAACATATAATTTCATGATAATTCGCTGAATTTGAAGTAATTTGAACAGATTCAACAATATTTTCTTGGATATTTGGGATATATGTGATATTTCACGAAACTTGAAAAGATTTCACACGATTTAATGAGATTTTAAGGACTTTTACAAGATTTCAAGAGATTTGTTTTAATCTATTGAGATTTCCAGAAGTATTAAGCGATTTTACGAGACTTCATGGGATTTCAATGGGATCAATGGGATTTTTGAGGAATTTAAATATGTTTTATGGTATTTTATGGGATATGAAGTAATTTTAAGAACGTTGAAGGAATTTCAAGGGATTTTATGGAATTTATTGGGATTTTCAGGTAAATTTATAACTTTTTTTACATTTTTATGGGTGAAACAACTTTTGAGTCAACCTAAAAAGTTAATTCACTATAAAAATTTATAATTACTATCTACATTTGCATAATTAGAGTAATAGGAATCTCAAAAAAAAAAAAAAAAAAAAAAACGAAAATTAGTAAGATTATTATATGTAATTGACTTTCAAATGTATAATTAATATAAAAATGAAAAATGAATATAAAATCTGCATAATTAAATTAATATTAAAACGCTAACATGACATTAATTGTCATTTAGTGATAGAAAACCACTGTAAACAAAATTCTCAACAAAAAAGATTGAAAAAACAAAAGAATCAGTGTGAATGGAATATAGTATTGTTCTTGGAAAATTTATATATCCTAATTTACAGAAAAACTTTTATATTGATATAAAATGGATAGGATATTATGATAATAATAATCTGTTTCTTATCAATATTATTGGACATAAAATAAACAACTTTACCGAATGAAGAGGGGCACTTACGTGAGTCTCCCTTTTAAGAATTGAATCCATTCATCTTGCTTGAGTTGTTCGTCTCCGTCTTGATCGAAAAGGACAAACAGTTTTCCCAGGAAGACCTAAAGGTTGTGGTTGTCTGTTATCATGAATCATCCATTCTAGATCAACTTAACGCGCCTCAGGTGCGGTACTACGTGTAACTTGTCTACGTGACCCAATGTTTCAGTATCGGAAAAGTAGTACGAAAGTTTCATTTAATCACCTGTACCTCGAAGGTATATTTCTCGCATTTAGCTCTATATCTTTACCTATATCTGTATCATTTAACTTTATCACGTGTATTCTGACCAACACATGAAACTTATAATATTTACAACTTAGAATTCGCAATTTCGTACACATCTATATTTACAATTTATATCCGGTTTATTATTGCTCTCGATCATTGAGAAACGGGCCAATGTCATGTACAAGAGCCAATCTTGATGGTTATCTCACCCTTTCTCACATTTGTCTCAGGCTTGATACGTCCCACATATCGTTGATAATAAAATCGAGACTGTCGCAGATTTTATGACTTGGTGGCCTTTCAAAAATTACATTAGTGATGTTTATTACCAATTTCTCTTTCGGCTCCACGAGATTGTTCTTGTAAAACCCCATTTAAAAATGTTAAATAATTTTATCTTTAAAGACTCGGATTGAGATATTAATGAGGCTTAATTGAGCAGATGGATATGAAAGTCATATTTATACTGATTTCGAGTCATAAATCTTATTCTAAAAATATTAAAGATCATTTTACCTAGTTTCATACCAATTTAAAAGTGCTTTTAATTCATTTTCGTTCTTCTAATATTAAAATCCTAAAGTATCTTTCGAAGGGATTGGAAGATCTTAACTTTGACATTTAAGTATACATTAAAGATTTCACGGAGCTGAGAATAAATTTCTCTTTCTGGGCATTAAACGATAATTTAAATACCGACCTTAATGTAACTTTAATCTTTTTTGTTATTTCTTGTTCAATTTACTGTAACATTTTAATTTATTATTATTAATTGAAGCTCAGTGCAGGTTTCTTATTTTCCGATGGTGATGGTTAAGTAGAGAATATAGAACATTAAGTTTAATCATATAATCTAATTATTCTTCAATTGTAAAAAAAACGAAGGTAAGGATAAAACTGGATCAAATATCTCTTGATTCTGTTGCTGTATTATTAACATAACAGGGACATTGATCCGGAATCTAGATCAAATGACAAGATCGAGAGTTATGCCGACGATCTTTGCGTAGTTCATCTGACATTAATTAAATGGCAAAGAGGTATAATTCCAGGTACACAATCGCGACACGTGCCTCGGCGCGGTATTCGGTAGCTGCTTTATAGTATCATCGTCATCGCGTCAATTTTGCTAATTAAAATAGAAAAGGAATTAGAAGAAGGCTGGTTACTCGAGGCTCTCCCTACTTCATCTGAAAACGCTGGAGGCAAACCAAGGTCTCGGGCCTCAGGCAATCGAACACCTTGATTAAACCGGAGCCCCTGAATAGATCGCACCTCGATTTTCTTCGCCTCGCCTCCAATAAGCCAACCACGTTTCGTCAAGAATACACGTGTATTTCAAATTACTATCGATTTCATAGAAAAAAAAAACATATTTCATCACTCATTATCCACAAAAGTGTAACTTGTTACATTGCTACCCAGAAGCAAAAATTAACTCCTATACAAAAAGTACAGAAATCATACAAAATCTAGAAATCAACATTTTAATTGGAATTCATTTTACCAGAATTTTACTAAGAAATATCAAATTTGGCAAACATTAATTTAATTTCTGTAATGCTTTCTATCAAGTTATTCTTGAATTAATTTAGCTTTCAAGCTGCCTGATTATAAATCTATACTTTTCGAATCTGAAATTAGAATGTTTGAATTATACTTTCAAAGTTTCAAAATCTATATGTGTAAATCTGAATGTCTATTTATGCTTGTTCCGAATAGGCGTCCACACCCTGGAGCTTATTGAAACCAAATTTTGCAGGGCGTCATAAATATGTGTTGAGGATTTTTTAAGATATTTTGAAATTGCTTGTGAATTTTTTCATTTTTTTCAGTTTTTTTAAAATACTTTTTTAATCTAACTAGGAAACGAACACGCGCGTTACGCGCACGATTAATTATTTTACTTCTTACAACTTCAAGTCATTCAAAACCCAATGAAATTTCGCTGATTCAAATTTAGAGAGCAGGTTTG
>JAUESH010000024.1:17209898-17220648 GCA_032275165.1 Synergus magnus
ATTGATCAATAAGAGATTTTCGAAAATCTCTTGAAATCATTAGAAACCCAGAGAATCTCAAAGAATGCCTGGAAATTTTGTATAATCCTTCGAAATCCATTTTAAATAGAAGATAGAAAACCATTTTCTATTTTCCATTGTAAATGGATTTCGTGAACCTATTTTGCATTTTACATTTTAAATACATTTCGAGAACCATTTTACCCAGCTCTGTTCATCTGTTTAAAATCGGGACCCTTAGAAAATGTGTACAAAGCGCACCTTTATGTCTGGATTCTTTTCGCGGAGTCCAATCAGGCGGTTATACATTTCCAAATCTTTCTCGGTACCTTCAGAAAGAAGATGATTTTTGAGAGTGGCAAAAGCGTAGATGACGTGGGTACAAAGAGTGGCATCAATGTCTTCAGGCATGAATTTCCCCATTCCTGGTCTTTTGTGTGACCAGTTCGTCAAGTAGCAAATGGTTTGGGGTTCTCTTTCTGCAAATCAAAATGAAATGTTAAAAGCCACGAGAAGTCGAAAAATAACATTTTTTAGATGGGAAAAATGAAAATGTTTTGCTTACCACGGCTGGCTGTACTGATGACCACTTGCGATGGTTTTTGAGCTTTTTTCGCCTTGTTGATAAGTTCTGTGGCTGAGATTTTATATGGCTCTGGTTTTTTGACGATTGTTTCTGTTATTGTAGAGGCAACAGCACTCCAGTCAACATCTTTAGTATTGACCCCTCGAGAAATTCCTAGAAGTTCTTCTCTCATAGCACCAATCAAAGGATATCGAACATTTCCAATACAAGAGGTACCGTTAAAGTCATCCATATCAACGGTCCACACCATAGCTCCACCATATCCTTTGTCTTTGAGCCAGTGCATCTTAAGTCTGATGGACCTTTCGTCGTCAAAACCTACCCATTGGTCGCCATGAACCAAATAGGGTACTTTCATCTCATCATCCCAAACGTAGGCTGCCCCATTTTGCAGCATCTCACAAATCTGTGGAGTTCAAGACAAAGTACAAGATAAAATTCAAGATAAAGTTCAAGATGAAGTGCAAGATAATTTGGAGATAAGAATGAAAATTTCAATTGATCTCAATATACCTAATATAAATAATTTTGAGAATTTTACCTCATAATATGCAAGGAATCCAGACTCTTTAGTATATTCACCAGCTTTTCCACCTCCACTAGCTGGAGAATGAACTCTGAATTTCTCAGTATTCGATAAAGTGAAGGAACGACCATAAGTAGGCATTCCAATAATTAGTTTTTCCTTTGGTGCTCCCAAGCGTACCCACAATGCTGCTGCATTATCAACACTTAATTGCTTCTGCCATTCTGAGTCCAAAGACGATGCATAAAGAGGCGCATTGTGACCCGTTTCTCTTTCCCATTTTCCATGGAAATCGTAGGCCATCAAGTTTATAAAGTCCAGATAACTAAAATACAAATTTCACATAATTAAATATCAATTCATTAAATCATTATTCAGATAACTACGTAAACTACCTCAGTAAAGTTGATGTCAACGCAACATCTTAAATGTCAAGTTGTGAATTGCACAATATAATAGTCCGTTACCGGTTTTTACTTTCAAAAATATACTTGCCATTTCAAAATTTCTTGATTATAAGTTCAGCTCATACGACCAAGAAATGCTTGATTATAAACTGAATTCTATTTCATTCAACGATTTAATTAAAACATCTTTTGGATTAAAATAATGGACTGACTTGGTTTTTTATTTCTTTTTTGCATTTAATTTGCCAGGAATTTGACTTTTTCGTGTTTTTTTTAGTCGTTCCGTTTAATCTACTAAATAAGTAATTGTTTTATTTAACTTTTTGAAATTATAAAAAATGATAAACAGGTACTAAGGAATATAACAGATAAAGAATTTCCTATAGATTACAAGTCATCCCTCTTTTTATATTATGCAAATGAGGAAGTATTGCAACTGTGAATACCATAAAATACAGAAAACCTATGCTAATATTATTTCCTTTTTATTTTTTTTTATTACCTAGCAACTGCTGGTACGTCGTAACCAGCCTTAATGTTATCAGGTCCAACTGGTACAGCAGCAGTAAGCAACAATCGTGGTTTCTTCTTTTCTTGAGCCTCTGCTTCGAAAGCTTCCCTCAATTCTGCAAGAAAATTATTTTTACATGAAATACCACTTTCTCAATCGTTTTCGTTAATTGAAATTTTATTTATATTGTTATTTTATTCACCTTTCAAGAAGAGAACGTAATTCTTCTTATCATCTCCTCCTTTGGGATACTCCCAGTCAATGTCTAGTCCATCAAAGTCCCTATCGCGTAAATAAGGTATGGCACTATAAATAAAAGTCTGTCTTGCATATCGAGTCGATGTCATATCCTTGAATTTCTGCGTTCCAAAGGACCATCCACCTGTGAATCAAAACTGAATTAAATGTCATTCGAACAAAGACTTAGCAAAAAATTAATATGCAAATAAAAAATTTATATGTAATAATAATTGTAACCTTCATCCAACACATGTTCTACTTCAGTGAAGGATATTAAGAATTTATTATTAAGGCCTTCGGCTGGTTGAATAAATTTAGAAATAAATTGTGCATACATAAAAGGCAATCAACTAAATTTGATTAAAAAATGAATAGTACCGATGGCGAGTAGAACCTTCAGAGAAGGATTGGCCTTCTTCAAATTCATCATCTTTTCATAAAGTCCAACCTTGCCATCTTTTGTCTCATCATTTGACTCAAAGCTTGTCAGCTTATTTTTCTTAAGCCATCCAAAAGCGAAGATAATGTGGGTGCATAAATCAGGTTGAATATCTTCTGGCATGAACTTTCCCACCTTGGTTCGATACTGTGACCAATTTGTGTAATAACACACAATCTGCGAGAAACACACTAATTAATACAATACTAATACTGCTAATTATTTTCTTCATTTCACATTAATAAAGTTCTCATGATTGTATTATGAAATTGGTTAAGTACTCGACTTTATTCGAGTTTGATTCAATTTCGAAACTAAGAATCTCGTATTCATTGAGATACATTTTTCACTCCCAGTTAATAATCATTTGAGCGTGATGGAATTCTTATTGAATAAGTGCAGCATTATTTAATTCCAGGCAATAAGATATTATTGCGATATCCTCAATGAATTATGAATGTTTATTATTAAGTTTTTCTTATAATTTTCTATTATTTCTGGTATGCAGAGGCACTATATTTTATAATCACCTTGTAATCATCTGTCGGTTTTCCAGGCTGTAATTCATTTTTCGTGTTCTTCGTGCTGACGCGATTACGTATTACCTTAAGCTTATTGACACTCGCAGATACCTCTTGATCATTAGCAATTGAGGGACTGGATGTCGTTGGCCGTCGAAACCTCTTTCTTGCACCTAAATTTGCAAAATACTTAAATTAATTAAATTACCTATACAAATAAATTACTTAAATTTAAATTTGATGTCATTTTATTTTATTTCATTTAAGTAGAAAATCTAGGATACAGAAGAGAAATATACCTTCGGCATTTTCAGTAAATCCCACCCAAACCAGAACCAAACAAAGTAACACAGTCGTCGAAATTCTCCTCACCTAGAAGAAAAATTAAAATTGGAGATAAGAAGTGTATAAGACATGTGTTCATAATGAACGAATTAAATTAAACGCGCGGGAAACATTACATGGACAATTATAATAATATTCAAATACAAAAAAAGGTACTAAATTACAAGATTCCAATTTGAAGTTCAACAATTTAAATATTTTTTCAATTTCAAGGCAAGTACATTTGATTACGTCAAATTTTGAAAAATTTTCAGGAATTTAGAGAGTTTTAACGAGATTTCGTGTGATTTTAATTAATGTTAAGGAATTTAAAGGGATTTTACGAAATTTATTTGGATTTTAGAGAATATTAAGAGATTTTACAAAAGTTAATGGGATTTTATGGACTTCTATGGAATTTCTCAGGGTTTGGCATTAGATTTTCAGGAATTTTAATGGATTTAACAAGATTTCATGGGATTTCAAGTAATTTTAAGGGATTTGACAATATTTTGTGCAATTTCAGTGGTATTATCTAGATTTTTTGGCATATATAGGAATTTCAAAGGATTTTACAAAAACATTATATAATTTCACGATATTTCGTGGGATTTTAAGTTATTTTAAAGAATTTCAATATATTTTATGAAATTTAAATGTGTTTCACAAGATTTATTGGTATTTTAAGGGATTTTCAGAAATTTGAAGGGTTTTTAAGAGACTTCATGGGATTTTAAGGAATGTTAAATTTCAATGTATTTAACGAGATTTAAAGGTGTTTCACGAGATTTATTAGTATTTTAAAGAATTTTAAGGTATTTCACGAGTCATGGGAGTAAATTTATAACTTTTTCATAGTTTTATGAGTGAAACAACTTTTGAGTCAATCTAAAAAGTTAATTCACCATCAAAATTTATAATTACTATCTACATTTGCATAATTATTAATAGAAATCCAATCTCCAAAAAAAAGTAAAAACAAAAGCATCACTGCGAACCAACTTCATATGACGAACGGAATGTATGGATGCAAACACCTTCACGATTATTATATAGTGTATTGTTGTGTTTTCTGAAGGAATACTACATCCTTTTTTGCTAACAGGTAGTTACGTTTCATTTTTCTCCCAAAATTGCGATAACAATCGAAATGGAAAATCTGGTCTGGAAATAAAAAATGGTCATCTCTAAAAGCTAAAGTTTAACGACTTTGTTCAAAAGAAGCGAGAGAACGTCACATCCGGTACGATAAACGGCGAAAGTAGCTGCGGTACTTCCACTCATAACGATCGCCCGCCGCCTTACAATTGAAATCCTCGAATTACTCGGCGGTATTATTTTTCTCTGACAGCACCACGCGCCTTCATGAATATACAACGAGTCGGTTGACAAAGTGAGCGTGCCCACTGATGTGAAAGAAAAAGAACTTTCGAGCGAATAGCAATGAGTTCTTAAAATATAAACAAAAAATTGTACCATCTGGTCCTTAAAATCCTTGTAAAAGTCCTCGAAAGTCGTCTTCTTTTTATTTAAATGAAATTCAAGAAAGTCTGAAATATTCCTCCCAAAAAAAATCTGTATGAGTATAATAAATTATTAAATGTTGATTAGATTTCGAAATTTTAAATAAGTTTAAGAATATTTATGATGTGACTCGAATCAAACTAGAAAGCTGATAAACTTTTAGTCCAAAAATATTTATGCCAGTATAGGGTACTATTTAATAAATTAGGATATATTGCATAATGAGCTTCTTATCTTTAAGAAACTTGCATAAACTTTCCTTTAAAAGGCCAGCACGCTTTTTCCATGTTTAACATGTTTTCCATAAAAGAAAAAGTGTTGAATTGTGAACAATCCGTTTTGCAACCATATGGACACGAGCTCATAACCGGCATGTGCAGATTTTATAGCAGATAAACAAAGATAAAGTAGCATCTTGTTCTACACATCAGGATATTCCCGAGATAGGATTGCCTAGGAGTTAGAGAATTCTGCAATTGCATCGACCTACTTGATGCAAAGTGATCTCTAATTTATTCTTTTATTTTTCTTTCAGCAGATTTTTTGTTTCTACCTCACGAGTGAATGCATTCCAGTGAACAGAGAACATTTCCGGTATATTGCGAAAACTAAAATTTTTTGTTACATCAAGATTTTAAGGATTTCTTGGAACAACATTAATAAAAATGCTTACTACTCCGGATGAGTTCGATTAACGAGGAATTTCAAGTGTACTATAATCATTTCCTTCTATAATAAAGACTTTCTACTCCATGAACCTATTTTCATTTAGGAAGAATAGTCTAACTCTGATACAAGTGTTATACTCATGAATAAATACTTTCTATTGTAAATAAACTAAGCACCTTATCTAATCAGGAAAATATATACAGAGATCATCATAATATTTAAATTTTATGTCTAATAAATTCAGTTACTCTTCATCCCCAATCTAATTGCGATTGGAGTTAATTCCATTAAATCGTATTCATGCACAAGCGATTTAAAGTCATTCACTCATCAATAAATAATTCCCCCATAGAATTCCTCTTTGAAATAATCGCTTTCACATAAAGAGTGACTCATATATCAACTACATTTCTGTGAGATCATTATAGGAGCTTCTTTACATAACGACGACATAAATGCACGAATATCGTGACTCGTTACCCTTACTTGACACATAGTCGTTACAAATCCGTTACATCACATTTCGCATTACACAAAAATTACGTAAAGTGCAATGTAACATCCAAATCTGCCACGTGGTTCGCATTTAGACAAATAAAAAACTAAAGTCTCAAGACCCTTTATCTTAAATGGGGACTGATGGGAAAATTAATGTGTAGACCGTGAATGCTGTACGTGAGCCGACGTTTCACGTTTCTCAATTTGCATGCGACACACTCTCTCACATACACATAACTCTCCATACAAATAACTCTCCATACACAGATAAGAGTGTCCTCCGTAGTAGATCAGCGTTGCATCGTGCACCCACGTATAGCACGAATACATAATACAAGAATACGAGAATACAAGATACAAGAATACACGAATACAAAAGCACATCAGGAGTAAGTACAAGGAGTCTAGTGTCTAGAGAGTGGGTCCTGAGATTTCTAAGGCCGCTCTGTTGTAGGTAGCCAAGTATCCGTGACTCGGTACGATAATAATTGCACGTTCTCTTTCTCACTTCGGAAACGAACAACTCGGACGTTAATTCGATAAGAAGCGGGGAATAGTCCGTGGAGAGAATTGAATTGAATTGAATGAGTCGTGACGATTTCATCTACTTTTCTGCGATTATTTCTGTGGTATTCACCAAATTTTTGGAAAACGGTAGGAAAACATATGTCATTCCAAGCACACAAAGTTTCCCATTTCATTAACATGGGGAAACGCAACCTTGAATACAAGTGAATGCGACAAGAGTATTAAATTATTCTGGCGAGGATCTTGGAAGGTTAATTGTGGTTAACATCTAGATTTCAATTTCCGAAATTAGCTTCTTGGATTCTTAACTTTGTGTGACATAATCACAGTCACAATATTCTTAGTAGATGTCCCAGATGACATCTTCATCATCATCGTCGCACCTGTCTCTTAGAACAATGAATTTGAATCAAAGATTGTCACGTATGAATTGACTATAGATCAATAATGTAAGCGAGACTCTTTTCTATTATAAATGATGCGAAATCTGCAATTGCAAATTAAAAGTAATTAATGAAATTTCATAGCAATGATAGGCTGACTATTTTCTTAATAGCGATTTTGTGCACTTGACTCTTGCATCTCTTTGACGTCGAAATCGTGATCAACCGCACAAGAGGTATTATTTTATTAGAAAGCCTATATGTACGTACGAAAATAATTAAATAATTGATATACGATCTATTCCTCGGATGATTGTAATGCTGCTTTCAATTAATATTAGTAATTTTCAATTAATTGTTAATTTATCATCAATTACAAAAAATTGACATAAACAAAAAAAGTGTTGCTGTGTGGTAACAAATGATCATATCTCCCTTCGCTTTTCTTTTCAAATACTTCTTCTCATACAATTGAATAATTTGTCTATATGATTAAAAAATGACTCTCTAAAAAAATTTTAATAACTGTGTAATATTTATTAAATAAATTAGAAAATTTCTTCTCAGAAAATGAAGAGTCTCTGTTAGACGTGGACATAAAACGGAAGAACCAAAGTAACTTTCTTTCCAATGAATAAATTATGGCCCATAACCAGTAATTATTAACTTTATAGTAATACATAGATTCCATTCGAGAATGTTATGTGTATCAATGGCAGAGTGCAGCGACAGCTACAAACTGATATAGGATTATCATTAGAAAGTTCTCTATCTATAGACTAGATATGTGTCTAACCGACTAATACTATCCGGGTCTGAGTCCTAATTTTACTTTAAAATTTTAATTCGCATTTATTGTTCTTAAAGCCGTATATTCCACTATTTGACACCTTTTTTTTTTTGACACCTTTTATTTGAAATAAAAATCAAAACCAAGGACACACAATCACTCCGCTAGGAATTATATTTGTAAATTTCAGGACATTGACTTCACCAGTCGGGAAACTATCCAACATTGCAACATTTAATTGACTATAATATATAGGTGTAAATAAGAAGTCTAAAGAGTGTCAAAACTTAATGAGCCATAAAAATCGTAATTACGCTAATTGTATTCTACAAATTTATGTAGAATTCGTTGAAATCTCTTAAAACGATTTTAAATCTCTTATTGAAATTCCGCAAAATCTTTTATAAGTCATAAAAATCTTTTGAAAAACCTTAAAATTCCATGAGGAACTTTAAAATCCCCTAGAATCACTTAAAATTCGTCAAAATCTCTTAAAATTACACGAAATCTTTTAAAAGTCATAAAAATCTCTTGAAATTCCTTAAATTCCATGAGGACCTTTTAAATCACATAAAATTCGTTAAAATCTCTAAAATTCATACAAACCCCTTAAAATTTCACGACAAAACCTTTAAAGGCCCTTAAAATTTCATGAAATCCCTTAAAGTTCCACGAAATCTTTTAATTTTTTGAAATTCTCTAAATTCCCCAACAAACTTAAAAATCTCTTAAAACCCCTGAAAATCTCTTAAAATTACTAGAAACCCCTTAAAATCCCTTAAAATTCCACGAAAACATTAAAAATCCACTAGAATTCTTAAAAATTTCTCAAAATCCCATAAAATCCTTTTAAAATCATTAAAATCTTTTAAAATCCCTTAAGGGCATATGATACTTTACCATAAAAGCAACTTAGTTTCTCTAACTTGACGCTCGCAATAATAAATATTTTTTCCTAAAACTAAGCCATTTACCTCCGTCTGTACGAAACGGAGGTAAATGGCCTAGTTTTAGGAAAAAATGTTTATTATTGTGAGCGTAAAGTTGCGGGAAACTAAATTTGCTCTTATGGTAATTACCACATGCCCTTAATAGAATTTCACGACAAACTTTAAAGTTCGACAATATCCGTTAAAATCTCATAGAATAACTGAAAAATCTTTATAATTCTTCGAAATCCTTGGAAATCTAAAATCGTCTAGCCACTCATATAAAATGCCAAAAAAACATAGTTATTTATACCATAGGTTTAACTAAATAGTCAGTTCCACGAGAACTTCGTCACGATTTCTGGAAACAGAAGTATTATAAAAAAAAAACCCGTAATTTTGAAGTACTCTCAAATTGATTAATCGAAATCATTGTATACTGCGAAATAGGATTAAAATTCTTAAATAAATAAAATTGTACATAAATTTACATAATGTTAGCTTTAAAAGGTCACCTCAAAATGTTAAAAGGTTAAATCGACACAATTTTATCAAATATAATAGAAGAAACGATCATTTTGCGCCTTGTGAGATTTTATATCCTTTGTACTTCCATAAAAAATGGTTGAAATACATTTAAATATATAAGAAAAAAAATTTCAGAAATATTGATACTGTTAGATGAAAAACTAATTACAATTAATATGGAAAAAGTTATGCAAATTAAAAGCTGCAGAAAAAAATATAAACTATCAACATTTCAAAATTTCCTAACCTTCTATTACAGTTTATATTTTCGTAACGCTTAACTTTTTTTAAATTTCAAGTTGTTACTTTTAAAATTCTATATATTTATTCGAAATTTATGATTCACGAATTAAAAAAAAAATATTTAGGAATTGCCGTGGAACATTGAAAGTCATGTTTTATGCGTCAAAAAAATAACCCCGAAATGCCGAATTTGGACACGCTTTTTATTCCACAATGATTGCGATCAATCAATTGAATATATAAATGCATTTTGGTCCTCTGACTGTCATACTTTTAACATTTTAAGGTGACCTTTTAAAGCTAACATTATGTAAATTTATGTACAATTTTATTTATTTAAAAATTTTAAACCTATCAAAATTATGTTTTTTTTTTTAATAATAAATCTGTTTCCAAAAATTATGACGACGCTCTTGTGGAACTGACTGTACACGGAAAAAAATAACGTCTTAAAATTTAATACACTGTCTCTGACTCTTGGATATAGAGTTTCATAAGACGCATGCAGTATCATAAAATTTTAGTGACTTTTCATTAAATAATAGAAGAAATTCATTAAATTGTAGAAAAAATTGAACACTATTTAATGAAAAGTCACTGAAATTTTATGATACTGCGACTTACGAAACTCTATATCCAAGAGTCAGAGGCAGTGTATTAAATTTTAAGATGTCATTTTTTTCTGTGTGAAGTATCAAAATACTTTCGATTCTTATTTAATGGTATAATAGTATAATCCTTATAAATGCACGCCATCAATTTGACTAAAACTAGAGGAGTTTTTTTCCATCACTTTCGGATGTTCTTTGTGTAGTCATATCTTGCTCCATTTACACTCAGACATTGTAATTCGGTTTGAACTCATAAACTTTCATTCAAACGTCTCAGACGAAAACGTGAACTTTCACTATTATAATGTTTTGGTATGCGATGAAGCTCGTACACGGTGTAAGAACAGTGTAAATTATAATGCTAGCTTGAAAGTGAGAGTTGTACATACACCTTTTGAATAACTGTTTTTTAAAAATTTAACCCTTACTTGACACACTTCTGCGGAGTGACGTACTTGACACACTGGGGTACAAATCACCCCAGCAACAAAAA
>JAUESH010000024.1:17252520-17262702 GCA_032275165.1 Synergus magnus
ACATTAGAATCAATGGTTTGCAATTCCTTAAAATGTCTTGAATTCTCTTGAAAATCTTTAAACTCTCTTAAATTGTTTTGAAATCCATTGAAATTCCTTACAATCACTCGACATCATATGAAATGTCATAAAATACCTTGTAATTCCTTAAAGTCACTTAAAACCTGATGAAATCCTTTAAAATTCTCTAAATCTTTTATAAATCTCTTAAAAACTTTTGAAATTTCTTAAAATCCCTTAAAATATCTTGAAATCCTTTAAAATAATTCTAAATGTTTTCAAATCGTTTTGAATATTTTGAAACACCTTTACATTCTCGGAATTCCTAGAAATCTCTTGAAAACTCTTGGAATTCCTTAAAATCAAATAAAATCCCTTAAAATCCAATGAGATGCTTTAAAATCCTTTAAATCTTCTATACATCTCTTAAAATTCTTTGGAATTCTTGAAAATCTCTTGAAATATCATGAAATCTTTTCAAATTCATTATAGGATTCCTTAAAGTTACTTGAAATCTTTTAAAATCCCGAGCAACGCTGGGTAAATTTCTGCTAGTAAATAAATAAAAATAAAATGGCTTTAGGAACTTTCGTAAAAAAATCTTCGTTTGAAACTTCAACCCAATAATTTCATTGTGGTTTTAAATGATTTTAGGGAATTTAAAGGAATTTTAAAAGAGTTTAAAAGAGTTTAATAAATTTTCAAGATTTTCAAAAGATTACACCGTTTCAAGATATTTTACGAAATTTACATAAAATTTGGAAAATTTCAAAGAATTACAAGGGATTTAAAGGGATTTCAAGACATTTTTAGTGACTTGAAAGAATTTTAAGAGATTTTAAGAGATGTTAAAGGATTTCATTTGATTTTACAGAATTTCAAGGGAGTTCGAATCTGTTCAGAAGATTTAAATACGTTTTAAGTGATTTTAAAGAATTCCAAGGGATTTCAAGAATAACTTAAAATGCTTTTATAAATCTTTTGAATTAACTCGAAATGTCTTAGAATCGTTTCAAATATTTTTAAATCTCCTAAAATCCCTTGGAATTCTTTAAAGTCTCTTCAAATTCATTAAAAATTCCTTCAAGGCATTTAAAATGTCGTGAAATCTCTTGAAAATTCTTACTCTTTCGAAATCCCTTAAAATCCTTAAAAAATTTATTTTTCGGGATTTTTCAACTTCGGGAATTTTAATTTTCGTTGATTTTAAATTTCGGTAAATTTACGTGATCCCTGGTGTCTTTTTTAAATTTCTTTCGGTATTCAATTTGTATGCATATATTAGAACTATTTTATATGAATGATATTTTATATGAATATATATACTAATATGCTCCTAGCTTTTGCAAACATTGCATCTCAAAGAGGTCATGCAACCCTCTCGAGTCTCTGAAACTTAAGATTGTTGACCCAACGTTAGGAGGTCAAGCAGGCTTTCAAACATTTAGTGAACTAACTCAAAATGTTACCGCATGTTCATAACATAAAATCCAGAAAAAATATAAGAATTATTATTCAATTTAATGTAATAAAAATGCATACTAAGAACTTTTTAAAATCCTTTATGGCTTAAAATTAAAGTGATAATTTTTTGAAATTCTTACCGTCTGCCCAAGCCTTATCTTTACTTCAACACCGTCACAATTTTCTTATCTGTGATTCATAGGACTGTTGTAAAATAACGCAAATTGCTTGAATTCCAAGCAACAGGGCGAAGTTCCGCGGGCAAAAATACTTTCTCTCTCTTTTGAAATAAGTGTAACAATTGTCACTTCCCTCTGTTGAAATCAATTAATACTGATCGCTTTTTTGTTATCACTTATGTCGCAGGCACTCGAGTATAAGACACACTAGAGAATAATAAATGTCTGTTTACTCGAACGTACCCAAGAAAATTTTCTGTTGACATTAGGAGAGTACTTAGCAGGGCCGGAATTAATTTATTTGATTCCCCCGATTTTGATACGGTGTATCATATCAATCAATCAACGGCAATCACAACACAAATAATTTGTTGCTTAGCAAACAAATTTTATATCTAGATCTTCTTCAATTAAATTCCACGATTATATTTTTATGGATCGACATTGTGGATAATTACCTTACGTAATAAAGTAATAATTATTGTTTTAATTACCGACAAAACTATGCAATAGAATGTGAATTATAAAAATGAAAAACTTGCCTGAAATTTTATTTGTAGATAGGAAGATTGGGAAATTCAAAGAGAGTCGAGCAGAATGTAGGTCAGAAGATTGACTTTATTTTGAAGATTCGTGAAAATCGAATCGAGTATATTTCTCTGTACTGTCCAATTTCAATAATATTCTGAAAAATTAAAAATTATGGAGTAAATAGAAAATGTTTTGCTGCGTAGATATTAAATCGATTCAATTTTTCGGTTTTTCAAATGCACAGAATATTTATTAAACGTCGGAATAAAAATCACTAGAAAGCAAAGATACTTGTAACATTCTGAAACTCAAAATTTTGAAGTTAATGAAAGAATTGATTATTAAATTTAAGAATATAATTTTAATTAGCGATTTAAAATTGCATATAAAATATTACTTTGGGCTATATCGGAAAAATTATTACACTTACCTTCTTGAGGTATGAAGCAATTCTGACGAGAGGTGACTTTTAAAAGGTTTCACGATTCGTTTATGGAATCCTTATAAGACACAGAAATCCAATTTTGTACCGACATGTCGATGCGGAAAATTACAAGCAATATCAACTAGATTATCAAATTACAATTTGTTAAAGCTGAATTCTTCCAGAAAAGTGAAATAACTTTCAATAAAATAAAATTGTCTAATCCGAAATTTAATTTTTAAGTATTTGTAAAATATTATACATGCAAAATTAAAAAAAAATTGACCTGACGACATTATTATAAATAAGATGGAACAGAATTGTCTTTGATTTATTTAAAAGAATGAGAGTCGTATCTAAAAATCTTTGAATTCATTATTTTGTCATAAATAATACAATAGCACAAAACACTTACAAAAAGGGAGTTTTAAAATATTTTTAATTGATTACATCTTTGTTGCAAGAAATATTCCCAATATTTACAAAATTCAAAACTACAAACCAGCAATTTAAAATATTTGAATTCCCGCGCCTCTTTAAATCTTTTTACTGCTCATGCGCGATAACTGTTGGTAGACCTGCTTAATACGTTTGCAGCACTGCTGCTCATTATTTAAAACGCGTAACTACTCAATTTTTATAGGGCTGAAAATAACTTTCTCTTTATAAAATAACCCCGTGATTATTTTGTATTTAATTAATTCATTCAGTTTTTAACTAATTAGTTATTATGACATAAAATACTTAAGGTTTTTTTTTTTATAAGTTATCAAAAATACGCTCTCAGATAAAAAATTAAAAATATTAATAATCGACAATTAAATATAAACAAATTCTGAAAATGCTATTCTCAAACAAAAGACTACTCAATTCTTATTGTACAAGTTTCATTTGCTAATTTCATTCAATACTTTGCTTATATTCCAAAATACTTCATCCAGTCGTTTCCCCTTTGGTTTCCTAGGTAACGATATCAAGTGTTTCTTCTAAACGACGTTTTAGTGAAACTTTGATGAAAACAACGACGAATCTAGAATATAACTTTTGTCATTGTCATTTACAATGGACAAGTGGATTTTCTTTACTTTGATTTCGTAAGTACGAAAATTGGTATAAAATTTAAGAAATATAATATGAAATACTGTGGAAATAATATAAACTTTAAATATCCCAAAAATAGAAAGAGTTGCCGAATCGATTTATTTATTATCTCTTCTTATCTTATTAATTCAATGTAATTTGCATACATTTTAATAAGACACTGGTTTTATGGTTGCGTGCAGTCTCATTCTTCGTACTAATAGCCTTCGTACTAATCGCTATACAAACTTAAACAAATTAGGAGATGGCATATATATCGAGCATACATAAACCAGAATCACCATGGTTATCTTTAATTATTTGACATTAAACACAAATGACATGCGATGAAATCAAATTATGTCAAACCTAGATTGAAGATTTTAATTTAAAAATAGCAACTGATTTTTATCAACTTCTGCGAAATTAACATAATGAGTAGTTAAGAATTTTATAATTAAATAAAAATAGGTAAACAATTATTTAATCGTTTTAAATAATTAAAGTTTCTAAAATCACTCCTATCCTATCATAAAAAAGAGATTGCGATTATATCGAAAATAAATTCTCGAAATCTGAAGCCATTAAAGCGATTTCAACAGATTTCAAGTGATTTTAAAGAATTGTTAAGGAATTTTTAAAAAATTCAAAATAGTTTCAAAATTTTCAAGTAATTTCAAAACAACAATTTTTTTTGAATTTTTTAAAATCTAATAAATCTCTTGAAATCTATGGATTTCAACAAAATCTTTTGAAATTTCTTAAGGGTGTTGGGTCAAGTTCTAGCTTTAAAATTCGATTTCTTCATTTTACTCAACAAATAATATAATTACATATTTTTTCGCTCTATAGCACAATTCACTTTTTAAATAGAAATATGCATACAGAGCGAAAAAATGTATAATTTTAATACGTTTTTTGTAAAATGCAGAGATTAAATTTTGAAGTTAGATTTCGAATTCCTCGTTTTAAGGAGAAAACATTCAAAGTAAAATTTTTTTTGCTCTATAGGCATACTTTTATTTCTAAGAGAAGTACGTATACAGAGCGAAAAAACATTTAATCATAATATTTCGTGATTAAAATGAGGAAATAAAATTTTGAAGTTAAAACTTGGTTTCAACACCCTTAAATCCATTTAATTAAATCTTCTGCAATCTCCTAAAATACTTAAATATTTTGTAAAATTATCATAAGCATAAATTATTTAAAAAGGCATGATATATAGTTAAGATAAAATCATTAAAGAGATAAAAGACCTGCTAATTTGTTAAGAATGCTATATTAAAAGAAAAATTATATTAGAATAAATCCACGGTCAATTAAAAAAAATGGGTTTAACTCACTAAAAGTATGTTAATATTAAATATCATTCTTTTGACTTGCCAGAGCTTTTTTGTAATTACCGACCATAGTATTAGTGCTTGATAGATTCCTTAATATTTAACTATAAGAATTCGCGTGCCTTCAATGTCACCGACGTCCCCAGACCAGCTAAGAGGAAATTATTAGACTGATTTCAGTTCAAAGATATTCAGTTCATTGCAGGACTTTGTCGAACGAAGGACAAAATTATCGACATCGCTCTATAAATAAAAAATTCCGCTTTGCTTCATTTTCAATTTTTTCAATTTTAAAAGAAAGTGATTGAAATTACTATAATAAACATGCTTCGCCGCAGAAGGGTACTGCATAAATTAATAACTACTTTAATTTAATTTACTGATAATTTAAATTATATAAATAAATATTAATTATATAAATTTGATTATATATTATTTATTTTTTATTTTAAGGGAGGTCTAACCACCTCTAAAAAAATGGCAAAGAAAACTCAACCAGCTGCACTGCAAACAGAAGTTTCTACGGATGAAGAGTGGGCGAAGATTTTGGAAAGAAATGGTTTAGTCGGTGAGTATCTGAATATTTTTAATTAAGTTTTCAGATTTATAATCCCTTTTTATAAATTAAAGTTGCAGATATTTATTCAGATTGGAGTGGACCTTGTACTGGCATGGTCAGCATTTTGAAAAAAGTAAAAATGGAACTAGGAGGAGACATTCTCAGTTATGCTATCGTAATTCACGATTTAAATTATCTAAAATTATAAACAACAAAAAGAGTTTGTAAATTTTCAACTTATAATTTGTAATATAAAAAAAAACTGTATTTCAGGCCAAGTGTGACAAAATCACTTCTTTGGAACGTTTCAGAGGCAAAAGTGAGCCAACCTGGATGTTTATTCATGTAAGTTTTTATTTTAAAATAAATTTGTACTAGTTTAATTATATTTAATTATAATGAATAAAATTTCAGAATGGAAAAATGGTGAATCTCGTTTTTGGTGCTAATTGTCCGGAACTTTTGAGAATTCTCAACCAAGAATTAGAAAGAGTTCAGAAGGGAGAACCACATGAGTATGTAATATTAATTTAAGATTATTTCTTTCATTAAATTTTTAATAAAATTATTTTAGCTTCAACATTCCTGTGTCCCAAAGAAGTCCAGAGGAGGAAAATAGACTTAAAATACTCGAAGAAGCTAGACTAGCAAAGGAAGCAGCGAAAAAAGCTCAGAGAGGTTGTGAAGAATTGAATTTGAAATTTAAATTTACCCTTTCTTATTACGAGATACTAATTTAGATTCTTGGAATATATAGAAACTGAAGCAAAAGCTAAATATGAGGATGAAATGCACCATATGACGACTTCTTTGACTGCAGAAACTTGTCTTTTATTGTATCCGTGGGTTTTTAAAGATGAAGAAGGACACAGACGAGATAAAAAAGCTAGTCCACCTTACGTGGAATTAGTTGAAGAAATTCTTCCAGAGAATTATTATATTGAACAAGAATTTAGGAAGAAAGTAGAAGAAAATATGTTGCCGGAAATGTTTAAAGAGGTAAAATTTTATCCTTCACTAAAAAACGATAGATAAAGAATAAATAAAATTAATGCAACCTTTTAAACATCACTAGTCCGACTACAAATTGTCAAAAGAAGACAGAGAATTATTATTGGATGGAAAATGTCTCTTTATGCGTCTCAAACTCAATGAAAAGAAATCAGAAATGGATGTTGAAAAATATCTCCTAAATCTTTTATTTGGAGAACCAAAACTTCCTAATTCTGAACAACCCCTCGTCGAAGGGTCGTATGTATCTTTAAAGTTTAAATAATATAATAATTAATCTACATTGATTTTTTATATGATTAATATTGTTTTAATATTCCAGCTTCGCACAAAGACATCGGCCAGCCTCAATCCCAAGCGATAAAGAAAACTACAAATTTCCTGTAGTTTGGGCACCACCAAATTCCAGAAATAAAGCTTTGTTTTACAAAACAATTTTCCGCAAATATTTGGACTCTACGTATCCAGTGAGAAAATTTATAATCCTTTAAGGGTATGTGTTACTTACTTACAAATGCTAAGGATAATAACGATCTTTTTATTTTAGTATGAAGATAAAACTTATAAGGTTCCTATTATCGTTTTTAAATACGACAGTACGAGAAAAAATGAGTTGAAAGTAGTTTTGGAAATGTACAGTTCAGAGGTCGTACATTTCGGAGTTTTTGAGCGTGATAAACCACCTGAAGCAAAGTTGATTGCTTCATCTATAGAAGAATTTGAATCATCAGATACTGAAAAAACTAGGTATATAATTCGACTGGAAGGAAAAAGTAACATTGAATTATTAAAAGTCTATCTCTCTCTTGTTTAAAGCTATGAAGCTTTCGTATGTGCTGTAAAAAAAGTGGGCTCCGAAGCTTTTTTGACTTTTGCTGGTATCGGTCCTTATCACGTAAGCGAGAATCCAGAAAAAGCTATTGAGGAGTCAAAATTATATTTCCCGACTGTAACTCTCACAGACGATCCGCCATCAGATGACGAAGAAAAATTAGAAGAACCAGATGCAAATTCAGAAGAAGGAAAAGTAGAAGCAGAATCTGTATGTATTAATCACGTAAATAAAATTAATTCCCCATTAAACCATCATCTTAATAATAAATCGTTTATTGCTCTCACTGAAGAAAGCTGAAAACGCGTAAGTAAGAATTCTTAACAATATATATTTAAAGAAATCGTCTACTTTTAGCTGTAATTAAGTTTTATTAATAAAAAGGTTCTCGAACTCTGAGAGAAACTATTAATTGTACAAGTGCCAACATTTATTTCCCACGAACCTTATACAGAAAAGTAATGGTAAAAAAATACAGAACGTAAACGTATGTACTTGTAGAAGGTAAGTAGTGTAATAAATTTCGGCGATGGAAAGCACATTACTTCTTGTAGCCACAGCTACGTCTTCGGCCTCGGGCCCTTTCGAACTTACGTCCCTTAGATCTGACGAGGGGTTTAGTGTGGGAGTGTGGAACACCAGGAGCTGGTCCAAAGTGTCTCACTGCCTCACGGGCCTTGCGACGTCCCTGCATCAGGACAGTTTTTTTGCCAGTTGGGGCACGGAGAGCTAACTGATCAAAGGTGATAATTTCACCTCCATTCTTCAAGATGCGTCCTCGAGCCTTTTCTGTCACTCGGAGAGCACACACCTGTCAAATGGAAAATTTAGATTAGAAGCCAAATACATATTACATAAATATATCAGTCAGAAAGAGTATTTTGTTTAATGTAAGCCACATATAGACATTTATAAATACATTAATAAACTGTGTTGTTTTTGCAACAGAATAGAACTTTAGAATTGTTATTTCAAAATTATTTTAAAGAATTAAATAATTTAATGTGTTTTCATTAAAATAAAAGAGCATACCGTCAGTTTAGGAACTTCGAAGATCCTAGCATCGTCGGTGACTGTGCCAACGATGACTGCAATGCGGTTTTCACGGCCTGGTTTTTTCATGAAACGAACAATTCGAGCTAGCGAAATTGGTGGGCGATTGATTTTACTCATAAACAGCCTTTTAAGGATGATTTTGTTGAACTTGGAGTTCGTCTTTCTTGCCAAGTACCGATAGAGCTGAACATAGGAAAAATTAATGATTAAAACTTAATAACTTAACATTTTGAGCTACCATTTAAATCTATTAACTGCAATGTTTGTCTCAGCTAGTATAATCGTCTTTTAAATTGAGATAAAAGCCGGAATAGGAAAGCTGAATTTACTTTAGCGAACGTTCAAATTGGACCAGTCTGTTGTCTCAGACTGACACAGAGTGCAGTTCGCCATTTACTTAATTCGATGTATTTTTGTTTAAAGGAAAATGTATCCAATCTTAAAAGTAAATATTGTAATCAAACGTTTTAATTTCTTCCACTCACTAAACCAAAAAATTAAAACTATAAACGTTGTATTATATAAATAATTTTAATTCTTCACAAGAACACTAAATACTTGATTTTAAATTAACTCCAAAATAAAAATTCCACGTGAATTTTTCCTCCAAAAATATTTTCCCCACCTAACAGAACGAAGCTAAATTTTCGGAGAACGATTTCTCAATACATACTTAACTATACTAAACACCACGAGCACGTTTGACACAAATGAGAACCTCAAGAGGTTAGGTTTTCCACGAGTGAAAATTGATCTTTTTAGACAAAAAAAAAAAAAGAAGCCCTCAAGTAAAAATTGATTAAAGATATAAAATAGCAACTAAAAAGAAATAAAACAATAAGTACCTTGACGATAAGTCGCAAATATACATCCTGCGACCGCGGCTCCGTTCGTCGCACCTTTCGGTCATGTTTATGGTTAATGTCGATACCCTAAAAAGAAAAATTTTTTGTAAGCTTGATAAATTAGATTGTTCTACACTTAATTACTCCACAAAAACTTCACAATTTGTATAAATATAATGGATGTTTTTGGATTTTGCACGAGAGCAAAAATATTTAACTTCTCACCATTTTGACAAACCGGAAAAGAGATGCAGATGGCGCTGCAAATGCAATCTCGCAACTCCTTTGAGCTTCTAATTTCTTGCCCGAATAAATTCAATAAAAAAGAAGACACTGTTGTAAAAACTCATCAAACTCCTTAAATTGGAACAACATTCAACAAATTACTATCTTTAAATGATAGCAAAATTAAAAATTATGGAAAATATCATCAGGAATGTATGTATTTAGAATATTTTTGCTAGTGATGGCGTGATGGACACTGTAGTTACTGGTAATTACCGATAATCACAGTAAAACCGGTAATTCTTCAATTCCTTACAGAAAAAAGGTTCTTCGAGTCAAATATTTTTTTAATTATATAATAAATTCGACCTTCTATCAATTTCAGTCATATTTAAAAAGTAGTTTATAAATTTCCCTAATGGTAATTTGAATCTCCCGCCTGAAATCTCGCAGTTTCGAGAGCTTTGTCGTCTGCTGCTTGCTGCTGCTTTCCAAACTTAATGCATTTGTTATTATTATTATTACATATTATTCAAGTATTACGTGCAGGAAACTACAAAATAAGTAAATACACTCGTACACCTCAATTAAAATGCGAGGAGCGAGCACTCTCAGGTCTAAACCCAGGGCCGC
>JAUESH010000024.1:17262802-17282787 GCA_032275165.1 Synergus magnus
ATATAGACTCTGAACTCAGAAATTCGTCGAGTAAACACAATACGCAGTACGGCTACGCAGTACGGCGCTGGCTGTTCGAGGTCGCTACGGGCGACGCACCGGAGTGCCTGACGCGGAAGGAGGGACGCTGAATCAGTCAAGCGTGAAAACGGCCCTGAATAGCGTGGCCCCGAATTGGTGTACCAGTGTATAAGGTCTAATTTACTATCGGTAATTACATCACTAGTGCGTCGATAAAAAGGGACATATGTATGTAATTCAAATGAAAAGGCGAAAGATAACGCCACTTGGCCATTTTTTAATTGACAGTCCAAAAGCTGGCGGGGAGAGGTTATAAACGTTATAAACACATGAGCCATGAGTGTATAAAAGCATAAAAGCAAAGTAGTCAAGAGCGAAAGGAGTATTCTGCCTCGGCGGGCAGCTGATTCGCCGAGAATAGTTGCCGATTAATTAATTCAATTATTCATATCACGATCTGTGAGTTCTAAAGTGTTCTATAAATTTGTAAATTTAAGATTCACTTCTATTTCGGAGCAACTCCTCTCTCTTTGTTTAAAAAAAAAACATGCCCTGCGCGCAGGATCGAATAGTGGCCGGGTGCACTTTACTTTGGCGTTGTGCTCGTTCATCTCTCGATGTCGTTTGGACAGTCTGATTACCGCAAATCCTCTCTGATTAAGAATAAATTCCCGTGAGAAACTGCATGGAAATCAACTCTTGGAAACGACATCGATCGTGGAAATTCATTCTCAAACTGTCAACGTCCTGTTTCCTCTCATTGTCAGTGTCACGATATGTATTAACTTCGATCAGTGAATCTGCAGCGCCTAATGCACCAGGGATGAGATAAATCATGAAAAAAAATACTGAATAAAAAGAAAGAAAAAGTGTCGCATCCGTCCAGTTGTTTACAACCAAAATTTAAAAATAGTTCTAATCCGGCAATATAAATTATCAGCGACAGACACTCAAAAATCAACAATCATGATCGATTTCCAATTGTTGATCGATCGAGGATAACTCCTCTAGATAGTAGTTGTATTTTCGTAACATCTGACTATAATTTGAGTATTTTATATACATATATTAAATATATTATATTGTAATATTTTTTTAAAAGTGATATTTTATCGAGATGGAAGAAGAGACTCAAGTGCGTGCAACTTCTATCTTGGAAGAGACTTTTTACATAACTTCCAAGAAGAATACAATTTATCGTGTAAAGTTGACAGAGAAAGGATTGAGCCTACAAAAGGAAAGCAACGGGGCAACTAAAACAGAGACAATACCCCTCAATGATATAATCGGATGCAGGTGTATGAGATCAAAGAGGCAAAGCGCGGGAAGCTGCGCCTGTCGACCTGGAGCTTCCAAAAGTCAATTGAGGCTCGTAGAATCAACGGAAATGATTCAGTCATTTGATGAATATGACACCTCAGCTTATTTGTATATTTACGCCTACACGATGAAAAAAGCGAGAGTGAAAGGTGCCAGGAGACGAGAAAGAACGACGATCACCCTTCGATTTAGAAGCTTTGATAGATACGAAGATAATCTCCGGGAGGCGAGCAGGTGGAGATTGGCGATCAAGTGCCTCTTGTCGAGGGTTCTTGTACCCAAGACACTTATGAGTCCCAGTCATGGCAACTTGGAGTCTATTATCAGCGGTGAGAATTGAATAAAAAGTCTTCTTTATTTTGTAGGTTTTAAAATTTAAGTTTACTCGGTTGGCCGCTGGATAGTGGAAAGACCTATCCAATTAGTTTAAACATCAGTTAAAAATCGTTAAAATTATTTAATTATGCAGACTACAATTAGAAAAATCTGAATTAAGATTATTTTTTTCTGAGATGAGTTTCAGGTGTAGATTTAATTTAATGTATCCATATGGAAACTTTTAAATTATTCGTGAAGCTTATTAGTAGTCACGCAACAAATTATTAGCAGTTAGTGATAAGTTATCTCGTTTGAAAAGAAGATAATAAAAATCAACGTTCAGAAATTTGTATATTTGCTTTTTCTGACGCACTAGAATTTACAAAAGATATTTTTAACCCCAAGATCAATTTTGAACGGAAATTTCTGAAAGGACTTTAATTTCTAACACTTTAATAAATAATAATTATACTTAAATCACCGGTGCGGAAGAGAATTTGATACTTAATTTCTCTCCTCTGACGCTCTATTCCCCTCGCTTTGTCGACTTTATTAACTCTAACGATAAGAGATAAACATATAATTTGTAATTGAAACTGCCACAGCGTAATTGACCAGCCTAAACTTAATCGATATTTTCTACCTTATTCTATTCGAAAGTTTTTATTCGAAGTTTTTTTTCTCGACCAATATTACGTTTTTAATAAAAAATAGTACAATAGATATCATAAGAATCAAGTCAAGTTTATTTTCAAAGAATACAATAATACTCATGCACCGAATAATTCTCATACTAATTATACACCTCTGCGTTTACGTAGTAATATTCGTCTTTATGACTTTATTTGAATATTAAATAATTATGACGAATCTTTAATAGCCGATGACGTTAAAGTCACTGTGTTTACAAATCACTATTCTTACGTTTTTTTCTCAAACTTGGTCATTAACAGGTCATCATTTTTAATAATAATCTTTTCATAATTAACCAGGAAGTAGTAAAAAAATAACCTTTGATTTCGCGTTTTCAAAATGTTTTCCACTTGCTGAAAGACGATTTTAAAAATGAAAAGAAGATGTACGTATCTTTTTTTTATAATTTTAGAAACTTCCTCAAACTTTTTAAAGTCAAATAATTGTTATTATTTTATTATTTCAGAAAATAACTTGAAAAATTGTTGCCTTGAATTTTTCTTCTACAAATAATCTGGCTTTCAAGGCCAATGGGCATTCACCGTGGATCCTTCAAAATTGTGGTCAAAGAATCATTGGCATTAACCTTTTTCATGTCCAAAGTTTGATGTATTTTTTACATCATCCAAATGAATCTTGAGTAGACGTCTCACATACTCTGTCTGCATTAAATTTCATTCGGGATCTCGAACTTTGGAACCAGCAAGTTCCTTAATCTAATGACGTAAAACCCAATATCAGATTCGTGATCATCAATTACGATATTCAGAATACTTTGTTGAAAAATATAATTATAGGAAAAGTCTTCACCATAGGAGATTCATTCTTCAGTTAAGGTGTTAGTGAAAAATATTTATTATTGCGAACATACTAAATAAAATGCGAAGTTCGTCCTTGTTACTAATTGAATTAATAACTATAAATCTTACTACTATTAATTAGTAAGATTTAACTAATTCAGACTGAGAGAGCATGCCCTTAAGACTCGTAAGTCCAAGAATTGTTTAAAATCCTATTTTGGGTCACTTTCAAACTCTCTCCACCTAAAACACATTTAAAGTCATTACGTAGCTATATTCCTTTGGGAGATCTAATCAGACTTAAAGTAGTGTGCAGAGATAATGCAGATTATGCAATAGAACTATCGTATTCATATCTACGTAAGGCCAAAGAGGAAGAACACGGAACACACGCCTCGTAATTCAATGATGATTAGCGCTGAAGTTGGCATTTCTAGATACGGATTTACGCTTGAACCTATTCAATGATTTCATCGGAATTGTTGAGTAGCACTTTTATTTAAAAATTACAATCCATTCTGTCCCAAAGAAACTAGTATTCGTTCTCATTTCTGATTTACCCTATAAGTACTTCTCTATTTTCTACTTTTACTTTTCCCGTATACTGCTTTTGTGTATACTACACACTGCATAAAAGTAATTTAATGAATCTGTATTTTTTATTATGTTAATATGTTTAATATGCTTTATTATTTTAAGGAACTTGGATTTTAAAATTCTCTCGGTATTTAAAAATTTTCCAACCATTGTGAGCAAAATATAATTAGATCAGTTCAGAGATCTAGAGCTTTGATAATTCCATGAAATTAATTCGATTCTTGCGTGTAAAAAATGAGTTGTGATAAAAAACGAATTCTTCAGAGATTTCATAACGAGGGGATTAACTATATTTATTGAAAAGACCATTTTGAGGACAAAGATTTAGAGATATGGGCTTTTGATAATTTTATATAATTTCATAGATTTCATGAATCTTAGGTTTGAAAAAATTAACATATTTATGAATTATTCTTTATCAACAGCTTATGGAAAGTATAAGGGTTGTTAATAACTTGCGATGTCAACGACTCTAAGGATTCTTGGCAGACAAGCGTTGTTTTCATTGCACATCGATTTAACCTCGCCCGACCTTACTCAACGATTTTCTTGCCAATTTGTACATATATTGAACTCGACTTGTGAATAAACATCGTAGTGAAAGAACTCTACTCTGTAATAAAAACGAGTCAAGATTTGCATCTATCAGGTTTCTAACAACTCAGAAACTCAAACCCTCTGCTTAAGTTAGCATCATTTTTATCTTTCTCGGCATATATCCCACGAATGTTCAATTATATCAAATTTGAATACTAGGGCAGAACCTAGGATTCTATTAATTATTCATGTTTCTGAAGTTCTGAACTTTAAAATGAAGGGGATTTTAATACTCAAAATATTCTTCATTTGTTAAGAGCGTTGGATCCAAGCTATAAGTTCAAAATTCGATCTCTTCATTTTACTCAAAAAATATTATTATTAGATATTTTTTCGCTCTGTAGCATTACTAGTTTTTAAAATTGAATTACGGGTACAGAGGGAAAACATGTCTAATTTAGATACTTCTTGTGTAAAATGGAAATTTAAAACTCTTAGTTTTACGCAAAAAGTATTAAAACTTAAAGTTTTTTTTTGCTCTATAGCCACATTTCTTTTTTGAAAAAGAGTACCGACGTAGAGCGAAAAAATTGATATTTCTAATATTCGTTGAGTAAAATGAGATCTAATTTTGAGATTATAATTTAGATCCAACATCCTAAGGCTTCTATAATTTTTTTTTTTTTCAGTAAAAGAACTATTTTTTATTCATTAATGCTTCGAAACAGAATTCACTCACTAATAGATCAAATTTCATAAAATTAGTATTATATAATAGTTTGAGACAAGATTTGTAACTGATTCTTTCTTGGTACTTATATTCTTTACTTTATTATCGAAATTATAAAACTTTGATTTTATATTAGCACAAAAATGGTTATATAACATAATTTTTAGTTGTGCAATATTCCTTTCAGTGAAAGTCTAAGACAAATTTTCATTGTAAAATAAAAAAGCTACGTGAAATTATGAAATCTCTTGAACTTTAATGTGGTGAAGTAAAGATTGAAGTGAGGTATTCACAGCATTGCGTGGTTATACGGTTATATTTATGTATGCCTTAATGTGATGAGACAGGATATTATTGTTTGATTCTCTACTATTTACTCAAGTTACGTTATTCATAATAAAAGTGTAGTGAATGCATAACGTTTGTTGAGACAATGTCACGCCCAGGAACATCATTTAGGGACGGATGTTCTTTTTATGCAATAGAAGAATCAGCTACACTTGCAAAAGCTGTTTTTTAAAGAATATCTATTCCTAAAAAGTATTTTAATCAATATTATCAATTTAAAAAAACATTTAGTCTCTAATTGGAATAAAACTATTAACATAATTATGCAAAACCTTTTCCTGATAAAACATTATAATTATCTAACATATTACTACATGAAAAGGTTAATTCTTTAAATAAATAAATGTTTCTAAGCTAAAAAACTCTGAATAAAAGATGAAAGAACTTTCTTCTTTAAAAGAAATCTTTATTTTCTAAACAAGATCTCGGTAAAATGTCTTTTACTACTCTAAAGAATTTTATCTCGGCAACAAAAACTTAAATTAGAATTTTTTCATGAAACATAAAAAATTTAATTCTTCCTGGAAGTTATTAATGTTTTTCGATAAATGTTTATCTCTTGGGAATTATCTTTGGGAATTTCTCGAAACTCTTACTTTACATTTTTGCAATTAATGTTCAATTGAGTTTATGCTTTATGTCATCGTAAAAGTCTGGAACACAAGTGGAAATCACTTGCTTTAGACAGGCTTTGTTGATTCTTCTAATACTTCCATGAAAAAAACGGCGCTAATGGTCAAGCGTTTGAACTCGACAATTGTAAAATTATCTGATCTAGATTCAGTTTTAGAAAGCCAAGACATTTAATTTTCAAATCAGTTTTCTATTCAATTTTCAATTTTTTAATTAATATTTTTTAAGTTATTCTAAAAATAAAGAAAAATCGTTTATTGAAATTACTATAATTCTTCAGATTAACGAAAATGTACTGATTAGAAACTGAAGCTAGTATTGACTTTAAAAGTCAAGAAAAATATCTCTGTCCGACCTTTCAATTTGTAGTTAATTTGTTCCCAGTCGCTAGTATAGTAAGTATGTAGATCAAAGTATAGTGGCATTTGCGCCACTGTAGAGCGAAAAAATTGATATTTCTAATATTCATTGATTAAAATGAGGATTTTACTTCAATTTAATAACTTTTAATAATATTGTACATTTAATAACTTTCGAATTTCAAGACTTCTTTATTTTAAGAAACCTGAATTTTAAAATTCTCTCGGAATTAAAAAATGTTCTAACCATAGATCAAATCAGACTTTAAAATTCATTTCAATCTATGAATGAAAATTAAAAATCGAATAAGTAGATAACTGAAAAAAACATTTGCACTGTTAAAGATTAGAAAAACAACTCAAACGCAACAATTTTTTCTACCTTCCTGAAGCTCAAGGTAGTCAAGTAAAATCAATCAATTTCTATAAATTGTAGTTTTACTTATACGAATGAAAAAATGATTCCAGAGAAAAATATAAGTAACTTAAAAAATTGGCTTACTTAATCAATTCTTTGCTTTTCAATTGAATTTTTAAGTGGATGGATTAAGTCCGACTTTTAGCGTAGTTAAAGTTTCTATTAATCTTTACAAATAAATTCCATGACCAGTTTTAATGGATTTAATTTAAAATTAAATTATTCTTTTTATATACATTTAAGGTCGTGTATAAGTCACATTAAAAAACTGATAATTAAAATTAACTGTTCAGAGCCGATAAACATAAAGAAAACGATAAGGAACGTTTATCTATTGGCTAAAATGCATTTTCTATATTCGTTTTCAAGTGAGATGCCTGAAAAAATGAAAGCCTTAAGGTATAGAAATCGAAAAACCTTATTAATAGTTTAATAATTGCTGAATTAAAAAAAAATTTTCATTTTTTTTTTTCCATGGCTTTCCGTGATGCTTGTTGACAGTTACGTATGAGAAATACCTGGATTTCACATTGTACGTTAGGCATAAATATATATGCAGATCAGCGTGTCGAGATCAGCACTAACTTATTCATAGAGCAAGTGTGTGAGACACAAATGGAACACACACATTCACTCATAATTGAGACAAGCGCCCTAGTTTTTAGCACCATTGGCCAGAGCACAGCCAGACTAAACGGTGTTACATATTAACGGTCATTTATATGTGAAAGGCGTTTTTAGTAATCATTAAAAAATGAATAATGTAAATAAAAAACATATTGTATTAATTTTTAAGTCCTATTATATTAACTGATAATCTATAATTATCCTATTAGTTTTAACTGAAATATTTATATTTATTCATAATCCTTATTGATCCCTATATTCAGCTGAGGTCCCTAGTATCCCCTATTTTTCAACATTTTGTCCCTAAAGTACTCTAATTTCAGTGTATAAAATTTTCTTTAAATTTTCACAAACTCGACAGATTACAGGCTTCACAGTCTTTTCCCCATTCCCTCGTTTTTCCTTTTTATAAGGATTCCTCTCTTTTCCCCTGTTTTCAAGAAAATTCCCATTTTCCCGAATTATTTGGCTGAAAAGAAAATATTTCGTTAAAAATGAACTTTTTAGGTCGAAAATTAATTTCAGCCATCACAGGTCGTCTCGTATTCACATTTTTTTACCTATTTTTAATTTGTTCATCTATTTCACATTGGTATTATAGGATAATTCTGGGTCATTTTCGGTTTGACAAAACTTTTCCGGATAATTAAAAAAGTAGAAAATTCAATCTTTTAAAGATGGAAATCATCCTTTTGAAATTCTTAAAAAAAACTTTAAACCCCTTTCAAATCCCTAGTAATTTTTTTAAATCGCTTGAAAACTTTACAAGGTCCTTGAAATTACTTAAAATAACTTAAAATCTCTTGAAATCTTTGAAATCCTGTAAAATTTTTTAACCCTTCTGAATTCTTTTGAAATCCCTTCAAATTCTTTTAAATCATTAAAAATCTTTTTAAATTATCTGAAATTAATTAAAATCTTGAAATCTTGTTAATTGGAAAAGAAATCTTTGAAAATCGTATAAAATTCTTTAAATTTATGTTGATATGAAATTGTCTTGAATTCTTTTCAATTCACCTTGAATTCTTTATGAATTCTTCTGAATTCGCACAAAATTTTCTTAAACTCCTCGTGAATTCACTTGAATTCTTTTCAATTCACGTAGAATTATTTTGAATTGACCTTAAATTTTTTATAATAATATGGTACTGTGTTGACTGTAATTTTCTTTTTGGAAAATTCTCTTTTTTGGTTGAAAATTCAACAATTCTATTTTTTGTTACAAATTGGACTACTTTGTTGAAAATCATCTTTTCTTCTTAGAAAATTTCAACATTGAGCTGATAATCCATTTCTTTGGTTGAAAAGCAAAATTCCTAGATAAAAATTCACTTTTTTGGTTGAAAATTCAACTAATCCATTGAAAATACACTTTTATTGTAAACCTAATCTACATAAAAACCACAATAGGTTTTTTTTTTCTTTTTGCTCCTCAAATTGCAAAAACTATCTAATTTTTATAAAAAAGAGCTTTAAAAAAGTACCCTATGAGCGGTAAAAAACTATCCTATGTACCCTACTTTGTTTCTCATAGGGACTGTGAGGCCTGATATTCGGTTTGTTTTATTTTTTCTTTACATTCCAACCTTTCTAAAAGAAAGTATATTGCTTCTCTGCAGTTTTTAGGGTAAAAAAAAGCCTTATGTAATCTAAGAATCCTCTAGAATTTAAAATTAGTAACCACCTGACCCTTGAGGGCTTCGTTAGTATGGAACATTGTAGGGTTCACATGCAAGATAAAACGAAGAGCTATGCTACAACTCAGGGTGATATTATAAACTTTCTAGAAAGATAACTTTTTTATGCACTTTTTTTATCATTTTCTGCAGTGACATTAAATAAAGTCATGCAATTCGCAAATATTGCATATTTATGATTCAAGTCACAATTACCTGAAGATAATGACACGACAGGTAATTGTTTCCTATCTTATAGTTTGAAATGTTTTTCCAATTGTTACGAAAGCCTTAAAAAAAATTGGAAAACGATTGCGACACCTGGTGTACTTGACTCTGTCTTAGAGCTCAAACTATGTGTTACATCATTCCATCTGTTTACCCGACGGTATGAATGGATACTTAAAAAATTATTTTTGAAAGTCAGATGAATATTATAGAAGAAAAAACAGATAATTTTTAATGCGCGCATTACAGTAAAAAAGAATGCTTAAAAGTGTTACATTTAAAAATTTTTTTGGCCTTAAATTCAGAGATAAACTTAAATTGAGTAAAAATTTATCCTAAATTTAAGTAAACGTATGATTAAATTCTGGAATTCAGATATTGAACTTCTTAAATTCAAAAATTTTTGGTGTAACAATTTTAAGTATTCTTTTTTACTGTGATAGGTTGCAGGACAATTAATGCAATAGGAAAATCCAGTTTATTTATACATATTTCTCATACAGGTAATTGAAATTCTCGGACAATATTGCAATTATATACTACTGGATTCTATATATTTTAAAGTATAGGATCAGTAATAATTGTCTAAAGCGTCGGGGTTTGCGAAACAGGGTGAGCTGATCTCCATCAGAGAGGTTTAAAATAGAATTTATGAGGTATTTTTATTTCGTTTTAAAGCCTCGCTAAACACCAACTTTTTGTCCTAATTTTGTGGAAAAAAATCGGAATTAATTAATCAGAATTATGAAAATAGTTCTGCACATAATAACAATAATCGGTAACTCATTCCCGATGTAAATTTATTTTTTGTTTTCACTTGGTTATCTTATATTGTGTTATCTGTGGTTCTGGTTATCTTATATTTTGAACACACTATATGCATATTTTGTGCCATAAAAATTGCTGTTGTATGCTAAATTGTAGTCATAATATTTTCAATAAACACACTGATAGAAGAAATTTATAAAGAACGTTAAATTTATATTTAAAACAAAACTAAAAAGAGTTATAATAGTAAAGAATTCAATTTTACCTTTTTAAAAGGAAATATTTATCTTTCCTCTGAGACACTACTTGAATTAGAAAATGATTCATGCAAAAATAAATCAGAAAAAGTGACTATAGTTTTCCTTATACTTCTGTCCTCTGTTCTTTTTTTCATTCCCTGAAGATTTAACTTATCTGGTATCATGTGCATATAATCTAGAAGGAAACAATCGCTTATTTGTGACGGAATCATCAGAATTCCAAACCTGATGAATCACAAGCCTTTGTACAAAGTTCATCAAAAATGATATATTTTGAATTTTACATTGATAATATTTATAATTTGTATTCTAATCACGTTAAATGATTATTTTCCTTTTCTGCTTATGCAGTAAAACAAATTGCGAGTCGTTATTATTCAATTTTTTTATGTAGCGCATGGCCTTTTGTTATCTTTTTCTATATGTATATTTGTAAAGATAAACTGTCAATTACTCAGTTTTAAAGAATGATAAAAAATGTCTTGATTACAAGGCAGTCGAACGAGCCAAAAACTGTTGCAAACTTCTAATTGAATAATTCAATCCAATATCAAGATTCCACAAGTTGGTTTCAATTAAGTCTCCAGAATTCACTCCCTCTGTATTCATCTTCTGATTTGATTACAGAATTGATTTTCAATTTCCTTTCAAGGCATTTGGCACTGATTTTAACCGATATCCAGTTTTATTACGTCTGGTTCTTATCATCCAGACTTATTTAACTTGAATAATGTTTTTGAAATTTTAATTCTGATTTTTGTTGAATCGATACTTCGAAGTGCATATTATTAGTTTGATAAAAATTATTGACGAGAGAATCAAGAAGTCAGAGATAATATTCTGGATTCAGTTCTCAATTCCAGTGTATTTATATTTTTACTCAATTGTTTAATGCTTAAGATATCTCATTTTTGAACTAGGGCCTCTTAAGTGATATTGTGAGACAAAATAATATAATACAATAGAATCGAGAATTCTATAGAACGTTATGCAGAAAAGCTTCTAGCAAAGAACCATTCACAATTTGTATACTCTTTGTTTTCTCATAAAAGTACCAGACAATTCCACTTAAGTCCATTATTATTTTATTTTGTAAGAATCAATTTTAAATACCTAGTATTTCTAGAAATCACTTAGAGAAGAACTAAAATTACAAAAGTTATAATCTCGATTTGGTTGTTGGTTGATTAAAATTCCTACGACACGTCTAACACGTCCTATAAAATATTAATGCAGCTGGAATAATATCTACTATTACGTATGTTCTATGATAAGAATTCTAAAAGGAAAAAAAAATCATTTCGTAAGTCGAAGTTGAATTGAATGTAATTAAATTAAAATATAAATATTATAGTAAATTCATTTGGAATCTGTCAAATGTTGATTGGATTAAATTTAAAATTGGTCAGTTCCGAAGGATTCAATTTAAAAAATGATATTTTGTGGTTACAGCATGTCCAAGCGAGCAAAGGAAATGCCTGGTCCTCCTGAATCCAAAATCTGGACCCGGTAGAGGGAGAGAAACATTTCAAAGAAGAATCCACCCTATTCTTTCGGAAGCTGAAAAGACTTATGAAGTCCACATCACGAGATATTCAAACTACGCTGGAGATTTTGTTCGAACCAAAGACATCTACCAGTGGAGTTGCTTGCTGATGGTAGGCGGAGATGGTATCGTTTTTGAAGTAGTCAATGGTATCTTCCAAAGGCCAGATTGGGAAAGAGCTCTAAAAGAATTACCCCTTGGCGTGATTCCATGTGGATCTGGAAATGGCTTAGCCAAATCTATCGCACATGCCAGACAGTAAGTTTTCTCACCATATCAATATCAGGCTTTGAACTGAAACTCTCTTAATAAATTTAAAAAAATTCTATGAAAAACGTTTTTTCAGTCGTTTCCTTCAAAAGTTCAAAAAGCTAAAAAGAATAGAAGAATCTGAGAATGAATAAAAAATGCTGCTAAGAATTTCGTATTTCTTACAACACAATATAGTTTTCTGTTCCACTTTATAAATGTCATTTGGTTTGTAAACATATCTTAATGACTTATTGATGAACGAAATAATGACTTATTGATGATCAAAATTTTCCACTAATTGTAAGAAGAGAAACTATACAATTTGAGTTATTTGACTTAAAATTTTGAAAGCGGACTCTTGTAGCAACTCTGTAAAACTAGTCGATAATAATAAGTAGTCGAGAGTAAATGCCCGAATATTTTTTATGATTTCAGAGAACCCTACAATCACAATCCGATGTTGATCAGTGCGCTTGCAGTGGTCAAATGTAAAAAAGCAGCGATGGACTTGGTTCGAGTCGAAACGAAAAATCACATTTTGTATTCCTTTCTGTCAGTCGGCTGGGGTCTTTTGGCAGACATTGATATCGAAAGCGAGTATCTTCGTGCAATTGGTGGCCAAAGATTCACGATATGGAGTGTAGCTCGGCTTATCGGACTTCGCACATACAAAGGGAAGGTTGCTTACCTCCCCTACGATAAGGTCTCGATAGTGGAAAACATAAGCAATGGTAACATTTATCGCAAGGATCAAACCAACGATACCAAGATACCACATTCCAAGAGCTTTGGAGATGAATTGGACCGGTAAATTCTAGATACTATTATGCTTCACTCGATTAAGTAATACCAATTTAAATGACAAGGGCCGAAAAGACAAACCGAAACTCAATTTATAGCATTTTTTCTACAGAGCGAAAAATTATTTAATTTTAATACTTTTATAATTTTTTTCAATTTTACAAAACAAGGAATTTAAAATCTAATCTTCAAAACAATAATTTTTCATTTTTCGCAAAAAGTATTGAAATTACAGACTTTTGCGGTCTATATGCATAATTATATTTAAAAATTAACCACCGCTACAAAGCGAAAAAGTATCTAATTATAAAATATGTTGAGTAAAATGAAGGAATTGTATTTTGACGTTGGAACTTGGATCCAACACCCTTAAATTGCAGGTTCAGTGGAATGCGAGAATCGAAAAGTTATCACGATGCCCTTGACGGCGGTGCAAATGGATTAGGCGATGTCTTAAATAATTGCAACGAAGGCGAAGTGTTACCAGATACTCTAGAGCTGGAGACTGAGACCCAAAGTAGGCATAGATTGGATAGTTTTTACTCTGCGAATTCCGTGAAATCATCGTATTTTAGTACAGGGTCTATTTCCAGTTATCACAGCACGGAAGATCTTGAAAAGATAGGGAAAGGTACGTGTGCTTCGATCTTTGAAATGATTTAACAAAGAGACGAATGATTCTTAATCAAGTCTTTATTTCTAGAAACAGAGAGTTCGAGCAATGACAATGTCACGTATGGACCACCTTCTACGCTACCAGCTCTTACTGCCCCAATTCCGAATACTTGGACTCAAATTAATGGTACTGAATGATTAAAGAGCCTTTCAATAAAAATTTTCCTCGCAGTACTAATTTTCTCTTTGGTATTTCCTAATGAAATGTTACTCTAATTTTAGGAGAATTCATCATGGTCCATGCAGCCTATCAATCGCATTTAGGGCAAGATTGTTTTTTTGCTCCTCATGCGCGTCTTGCTGATGGAATCATTTGGCTACTTATAATAAAAGCTGGGATTTCGAGGGCGCATTTACTCCAGGTAAGAAATTAGAATATTATCTAATTCTTCATTTTACTCATAGAATAAAACAATTAGATATCTTTGCGCTATGTAGGCGAACTCTTTTACGAAATAGAATTATGCCTATAGAGCTAAAAGACGTTTACTTAGAATACTTTTTGCGTAAAATGAAGAATTCGAAATCTAACTTTAAAATTCCGTCTCTTTATTTTACAAAAAAAAGTATTAAGACTAGGACGTTTTTCGCTTTGTTTCCACAATTGTATTTAAAAAATGAGTAGCGCTACAGAGCGAAGAAACATTTAATTATAATATTTGTTAAGTAAAATGAGGAAATCGAATTTTGAAAGTAGAACATGAATCCAACACCCTTAATCTTGAATATTTTATTGCGTTTTTACAGTTCCTATTGGGTTTGAGTACCGGTACTCATTTATCCGTTCCGGGAGTTGAGATGATTCCAGTGAAAGCTTTCAGAATAGAACCAGCAGAGGGTACAAATGGTTATTTGACAGTGGATGGAGAAAACGTGGATTACGGACCTATTCAGGCCGAAATGTTTCCTTCCTTAGCTACTGTAATGTGTCCTTGACACATCTTCTAACTCATTTCTAAAGAGCAGGGTTCTTTCGTCTTAGTTTTAAAATTCTCGATTTAACTCACTTCAAATTTCGATAGAACCAGTGTAGAAAGACTTAAACTCTCAAGTATCTTAAGTATATGAATCTTAGTCTTAAAATCAAAGGAGCCAAAGTAGTGCGCTCAATAGGTCAATGATCAATCAGTGGATCATGTTACTAAACTTTTATTACGTCGTAAATTATTGTTCATCAGTATTTTGAAGCGAGTACAATAATGATGAAAATTACGTCTTTTCAACCAAAAATGTAAATAAGGTTTACATCCTTCACATATATTCATAAATATAACCTGAGAACGATCGCATTTCCTTTGCAGTAAACTGAGGGAACAAATGATTTATTTTTATTCGCACAAAAGAAGTGCTACATATCCTTATGTCATGGCAATCGAGTATATTTTAATAATCAGTTTTCTCAATCAGAAACCTATATTCGTACTAAATATTCTTTAATGACGTTTGAAAGTATTTAAACCCAAAATCAAAAACTTGCGCTTAAGGTATCAACAATTAAGAATAGTTTTGGTTACCTTTGCTCGTAGCTTTAAGTGTATATTAAGTATATATTGAATTTTGTAAATACGCCATTTGTAAAAAGAAATTTGTTTGCGGGTCAAGTATTATTACTACTGTAGTTCATTTGTCGTTCACGACAATGTTAGCCGAATAATTCTAACTTTGTTCGCATCTTCGCGCATATTTTTTTGTGAATCGCGAGTTAATGGAAAATGCGAAGGTAGGGAATTCTGACTTTGTAATAACTGCATTATGCAGTAATTAAAAATCGTGCATTAGTCAATAAGTAGTTCGATCTTCCATGAATTTCTTACGTGCCTAAATTATACATATATTATACTTCCAGAGTGTGCTTCTTTGAAAGTTTCGTACGCTCGTAAGACGTTTTTATTTTGTAGATAATATCAACGTTGTACATTCGAATTTCGAAGTTTACACTCGTGTTATGGCAATGATTCAAAAATTGCAAAAAAAAAAAAATAATAAAATTATCTGTGCAGCTGACCTACACTTAGACTTCTTTATTTTATGATTCTAACTTCCCAGATTTTTATTTATCTTTTTCAAACCTTTCTCTTTTAATTTCTCTATCAAGGCAAGTCATTTGTCAATTATAAATTATAAAACAATTATTCTTGGTACACATTCTTTTATTAATAACTTGATAGAATACAGTTTCATCATCTGGAAATTAAGCATTAAAATAAAAACAATTTATCAAATATCCAATAAAACAAGGCAATTAATGTTTTTCCTATATATGTTTAAAAGTTTTATTTACGAATCACTGAATTGCTTATATACTCTATAATTATAAACATTGGATCACTATGTACAAAAGAAGTAAAGTGGTTACATCAAGTATTTACACAATTGTACGATCCGAGAACATACCACGCAATCTCCTCTACGCGTATTAAAATTATGTTAGATATCGGATAGAAAAACACTGTAATCGTAAAAATTACACAACGCAAGTATATTAAAAAAACTAAAAATATGTAAACTGTTCTAGGCACCAAACCTTAGATTTACATGTGTTTATAAGTAAAAGTATTATTTCGAAAAAAATGAAACAACATATTTTCGAAATTATATCCATTTAAATCATTTATAATAAATCGTTTTTATCTTCGACACACACGCACGTAGATTTCATCGAGCTTGCGAGTATTTTACACAAAGTACAAAGTTAATTCATAAGTGGCTATGAAGCATGATTTTGAGAGTTCAAAATTTAAGAATAAAAATTGAAAAAAATGAGATTTTATGAACAGAGGGCTAAAAAGATCAACTAAAAAAGGAAGAAAGAAAAAAGAGGCTGTTTATACAGAAATTTTGAACTCTTTCTAAAAGAAACGATGAGTGAATGATAGTAGATGGAGTCGAGGCAATTAGCTTGTCAAGCTCAACGAATCTAAGTTAGCCAATAAGTCTCTCACATCGTCTTGAATTTGGTCGGACGTGTTGGAAAGAGAGAGACGAGAACAGAAGGAACTTAAACTTTCAACCTGTTCTTGTACATTTTTCTGTTTCTCGAGATAAGCTAAGAGCATGGCAACTATATTTTGCACCTCTTCCTTAATTTTATTCATATCTGATCCTTTGCAACTCTGCAAAAGTCTCAATTTCGTTTGAGCAATTTGCAAGGGGTTGTGACCGTGTTGGTCGGAAGAAAGCACGTCTGTTCCTGCCATTAAAAGGAGAGTTACTACTGATATTTTACTCGTGACTGCTGCTAAATGCAATGGCGTGTTGCCTATGCAGTCTCGTTGGTTTGGATCTGCTCCGTATTCCAAAAGCAGTCGAACCATTTCAGCGTATCCTCTAAAAAAATTTAAGACTATTTTTAAAATTCGGTGAAAAAGAGACGATTTCGAAGTGCCTTGTTATCTTAATTTCCAATCGAATATTTAGTTTTCTAGTTTTTCATTTTAATATTTTGTTACCTGCATGATGCCAAATGCAAAGGAGATCTTCCTTGTTCGTCTTTGGTGTTAGGAGAGACTCCGCTGTTTAAAAGACGTCGCATCATTTCTATATTATTTGTAGCAGCAGCAAGTCTCATTTTGCGTTCATTAAGAGGTCCTCGAAATTCCAACCACGTTAGGCAACCTCTTCTAACTACATGGTTGCATTTCATTTTTGGTTTAAAACAAGTTCCTGCAAATTTATTATGGACTTTAGATTTCTTGCCACGGTAACATTGAATTATTTTTTAATTAAACTAGCGTGCGAATAGTTTTTAATCGCTAAGTAATTTAGCAGACTTTACTAAAAGATTTCTATCTAGCAAAAATTCATCTTGTGTATATTAGATAAATATGTAAATTTCACGCTTCGAGTTATATGAAACAGAATTTGTTTTTCGTTGCACAATAATGGATGGAAACTGGGAATTGCATTTTAGAAACATTATTGAAGGACAATTTTCTGAACAAGTGGCAAAAAACCTCACAGATTCAATTATTGAAATTTTAGGTTCTTATTAAATTTAGAAAATTTAAACTTTTGATTCTTTCTATTTCTTATGCTTGCAATTTTCGACTTCTTTCATTTCAGAATTGAATTCATTGAATTCACTTTATTTATTTTCAAGTACACAATATTGTAATTTATATCAATTTAGATTTTTCAAAATAGGCCAATGAGATTGGGTGACCTATAAAATTAAGTAGATTGATTAGTAAGGTGTTTTGATGAGTTGACAGAGTGAAAAGCGAAGAATAAAGTACTTTTACAAATAATATGTTTCTAATTTTGTATGCAGAAATAAAAAACGAATAAATCAAACCCATAGATTCCTGATAATTATACAGACGAAAGAAAAGCGGTTTCTTTTTACTTTCTTAAAAAAAAAAAAAGATTGCTTTATTGTCAGGAATCTAAGGGACAAGCAAATAAGGAATGGAAGTACCTTGACGTGAATTAGTCTCGCTGTCTGAAAATGGATATCTCTTGCAGACTAAAAATGAAAAGACGGAAATGATAGTGAAAATATTTCACTTTTTGTAATTGTGCAAAAGCAACGCTTCTTACAATTCGAATAAGTGGGCTATTAATCAACAGATTGAAAATGTCTTGTAATTAAAGTTAGGTAAATGTTGTTCCATGATACCTGCTTCAAAATGCAAGTTTACATCATTATTTAAATTTAATACTTGCTATAATTTCAGTTTCTCATTTTCAATTTTATTTGAGATCGAAATACTTACTTGATATTAGATTTTCCACAGTTGACAAAAATTGTCCATTGGAGTACATCGGAGGAATACGAAACTGTAGGACCTAAAAAATTGTTAAATTTTCTAATAAATATGAAATTAAGATATCACGATTTTAATTATAAAACTCAAGAATGCTCATTCTCTATATCAGTCAATTTTGAGCATATGGAAATACTATTTAACTTTTTGATTAAATATTTATTTGTTTTAATATCCTAAAATAGAGCAAATATTACCCCAAAAAGGTTTTCTTTCTTAAATTATAATGGATACGTTAAAAAGTGATCGATAAAGGCCAAATAACACTTATCACAATTTCTCTTTAGGCGATAAGAAAGAAAAGTATATTTCAACAAAGGAACGATTTTCACAATGAAAATCCAACACAAAAAAAACCGTTCTGTGAATCTGAATTGTATCAAGAACTGCCAAAGCAGCGAATTTAAACGCTTGGGTAAAAAGTACGTTGACATTGAATGAATGTAGGTCAGTATCGTCCTAAAAAAGTTTGGTAAGGTCAAGCAGACTTCGTCACGATCTAAATTAAAATTTGACCAAGGAATTGGATAATCTAACGACCAAAAATGGTGGGTGGACCATAATAAGACGCAATAATATCCCTAAAGCTCGAAATAAAAGTTCAATTATATGGTTGATTGATTACAAAAACCAATATCTATATATAAAAGTGCTCTCGTTTAAACAACCAGGACATTACAGTTTCATGTGATTCAGGAATTTGATATATACATACAATTAAAATTTGATATGAACTTACCTGAACGGAATTGGGGCATAATGCTAAAGGACCAGAGGTCCCAGCTCCAAAATTATGTGGACCGTTGTTTGTGGAAGTCGTGCAGGTTTTGATGGATTCTGGACAAATCGATGTAATTGGCAGAAGCAACGGTTTGCTTACAGGAACTTTAATCGAAATAGTATCATTTTCGTTTTCCTCGCCTTCCATTTGACTTCCTGATGTTGACACAAAGGTCGAAGTACTGCCGCTTGCTTGGCTCGCAGGGTTATTTTCATGTTGGGCGACTAAACTATCATTGGAATCGTTTCCAGTCTCTACTCCCGAATCTATAGAAGTCATTTTACATTTGGATTTGGAACAAGTAACGTTTTATAACGTTTAATAGCCTTCTTGCGTTCGCGCCGACACCACTTGCTTTTCACACTTTTGCACTCCACGAAAATAATAACAGCTGTGAAGTTTTCCACAAGAGAACTAACATGTCAGATGTCACTGAGATGTAACTAGGTTCCCATGTAGGGAATTTTTTCCTTCACAGTGGGTGCCAATGGCGGTAAAATTCAAAACGAGTTAGTTTCAGCCGATTTCTTCAAATTAATTTTTAACTTTTCTAATCCTTCAAATTTCAAAGTAGCAAAATTTTCAAATTTTCAATGTTTATTACATAAAATATTATATCTACATATATAAAATTGAATGTTTGTGTGTTATAATAATTTAAATTTATAATAATAATAATAACAATAATAATAATAATAATAAGAATAATAAAATTCGTTAAGATTTCTTAAAACTCCCAGAAACCGCTTGAAATCCCTTAAAATCCACAAAACTATTAAAATCATGAATCTCTTGAAATCCAAGTTAAAATTCGCAAAAATCTCTAAAAAT
>JAUESH010000024.1:17285630-17304423 GCA_032275165.1 Synergus magnus
TTTATATGTCATTAAGACTTAACAATGTTTATCATTTTTTTAAAGTTCTGAATCACTATTTTTTTAAACTTAATATTCAGCTAAATATAATATTTAATATCGATGTTGCATGATTTATTTGTCTTTCAATATAAATTTGCTTTGAAAATTACTTTCAGCGTGTCTAGCGACCTTCACAAAATAGGTATGCTAAACCTATTTGAATTTTTTACGGGATAATTAAAAATAGAACTATTTCAAATCGAAATGTAGAATAATTAAATAATGATAACTTTTAACTATTGTTGAAAAGGCTTTGAAATCTTAAAAAAATAATTATTTATTCTTAAAGAATGAATGATTCTAATAGAAATTTTCAAATAAAACCCCGTTGCAAATAATTTTAAATTCAAATTTTTTTAATTATTATAAATTGGAAGTCTCAACAGTTGAACAATTTGTTTAATGAGAATTGTCTTAAATCTTAAAATTTTGAAGGATAGAATTTTACAGTTTCAATTTAAAAATTGTAGAGATTTAATTAAGAATGTTTTGGATTGCTTTTATTTTCAACTCTTTATATATTATATTGGATTTGTGATTATGAATTCGGTTAATTAGTTTAGCATATAAAATATCGCTCAATCTATTCATCCTTATTCCTCGAATTATTAGTAAAATAAAAGGGGAACGGAGTATTTCCAATTCATTAGAAGAATGAAATGGGAATTTAGATTTGAGTATTTATAACAGAAAATAGAGAATTGAAAGTAAAAGTTATATTCGAACCATGATGCTGCAGCAATACTGTAATTAATTATTAGAATTATTTATATTTATAATATTAAACAAATTGTTTGAATTTGTAATTATATGTTAATGAAGTTTACTTTGGAATATCTCGATTATACAATTTTTCAGCATGGAAGGGGCCTTAAATTTTGTTGTAGAGAATCGCTAGACGCCCTGACTTTAATTTGAATTAAAATTTATTAATGAATAGAATATTCTTCAGTCACAATTAAATTTTTTTTTAATTAAAATATGAAACGTAGATTAGGGTGTATTAATGGTTTAACCTATGGAAAATGTTGGCGTACACCGTTTTTTTTTTCTAATCAAGTAGGGCGCAAAATCAGTGTGTGTGTTTTTGCGTATTTGCGCCTTACTTGATAATTTTCATTAAATTTCTCTCTTTGAGCATTATTTTAATTATTAAAATTTTTATTATCATTTTTAGTAAAATCGATTTGATTAAATTAATAGAGAACTTTAAAAATAAATATAATATAATAGCGAGCAATGTTTCGATATTTTATTAAACGGTGTATGATTTCAGGGTTGCAGCTCTGTATGTGTGTGCCCTAACGTGGCCTATAAGTTCCGGTGTCGGATGCGTCCCGGGACGCAATCCCTAGGTTTAGGTTTTTTTGCACCGGGGCAGTGTGAATGAGAACCGTGGAGTGTGTGTGTTGGTGTGATTGTTTTTTTGAATTTTTAGATATAGCTAGGGAGGCAGGTAAACTTTTCTGGAATGAATGTTTCATTTTAAGCAGGTAGGGCCAGGGTAAAATATTTCTTGCGTGGGTTCGATATTTTACCCTGATTAAATTATTGTGTCAGGAGTACAATTTCCAATTTGGACGAATTATCGTCTAATTTTGAAATTGTTCGCCTGATAACAATATATCGACTAATACGATCCAAATTGATGCGTGTCATTAATGACAATCAAAGTGCTTGAGACAATGGCGAAGAAGAATTCTTCATTCGATAATTCGAATTAAGATCTCGAGCGCAACAACCCCTGAAAATAAAAAGGGGAACTGCGTTAAATGTTGATTGTTGGTCCATCTTTTGATGCACAAACATTTAACTATTTATATTCTTTATTATTTATATTTTCCACGTAAGTCACTATGATGTTTGACATTTTTATTATTTGCTCGGATTTTTATTTTGAGTTTCCTGTCTTTGTGTGTTTTCTTCTGTTTCAGGACTTTTTTTTTATAGACAAAAATTATTGGGTGAGATATATATTTGAAAATTAAATTTTCCTTCCTCTTTTTTTACAAAAGACGGAAGTCATCGCCTTTTTTAAAAGCATATATTTTATTTTCCGATTTCTTATTTTACAAAATTTTAAAAATATATGTTTTGTGACGAATAGAAAATACGGTTTCATCTTTCTATTCTATTACGCGATTTTATTTCGGGTCTCTTATCAGCTTTTTTAAAGGCATAAATTTTATTCCCATATTTTGTACTCAATTAAACACTTTCCACCTTTCAGTAAGTTTTTATAGTGAAATTTTTTATTTTTGTCTAATGAACCGCAGATAAGTAAATGATTATTATAATAAAAACTTGTCCAATTAATTAAACTCTTTTTTTTATACTTGGTAGAAAAGGTTAAAATTTAAATTAATTTTAGGCTTTTAATATTTTCGTTTTTAATTAATAATTTATATTGTTTACAGGTGACATCACAAATTATTTATGTGGGAATTGTGAATGCTTAATACCTATCTCAGATAAGTGGATTTTCCATTAATATGTTATAGTTATTATAATGGGAATTGATAAATTAGTTAATATTCTCTTTTCATTCTATGTATAAATTTGGCAGGTAATTATCAGTTGGAACAAAAACATATAAAATGAAATGGATTTTATAATTTTATTATTTTTCTGTTTATACGTTAATTTTGTTTATGCTTACAGATTTAAAAAATACCGCGTGTAGAGTGAAATCCTTTGCGCAAGTGCGTCAGTCTCATGCAGCGCACCTTTTGTTAGAAATCATAACCTCAAAGTGCGCGAATTTTAGCGCGTTGTTCGTGGTCTATCTGAGAATTGGAGTAATTTTCTTTCGATGCAATTCCAATGCATGTACGAAACGGGTGAAACGACCAATGGCCATTGCAAAATTGTTAAGAATCCATTTCGCGAGCCCCAGGATGAAAATGTAGCCTGTGTCTGCCAAACTGTCGTTCCGAGATTTTGTTCGACTATTTCTTTTGGATAAGTTGGATTCATTGTAAACCCGTTTATTTTTTATTCCATGACTTCTCCACCCGATAAGACGTGAGTACTTTGGCTCAAAAGATTCAGGCCTCGCTATATGTTATAATATTTGTACAAAATCTCTACCAAACTTTGGTCAGTTTTTATGTCAGAAACGTCAAAAACAAAAATTTTTCTGTTACAATTGCATGTGTTGTTTAAAATTTTGCTTACGCGGTTCAGCGATTATTTTCTGCAAGAGTTTTGTGCTCGAAATCAATGAATTGACTTGCTCGAGCTGCACTCACTTCTTTTTGTGCTCGTTGTTTTTAGGTTAGCGGAAAATGACAGTATTAGAAGCAGAAGAGGACATAGATGAACGATCTGCCCCCCCAAGGAAAAAATTTTGCTTGTCCCTTTCAGGACGCAGTCGTTCTATTGCAAAAATTAATTCTGAGCCCCCTCGTGAATCCGTCGGAGGGGGCGTCTTGGACCAACAATCCAATACGTTCGGTAAGATAATTGTTTATTAATCCTACTTTAATGGCTGTTCTTTTGTTAAGAGCACTATTTTTGTATTCCGGATAAAGATCCAGAACACGGACCTTTTCCAAAGGATTTAAAGATAAGTAAGATCATTTCAATATGTCATTAAAATCAAGCAATAGGGAACCTTTTTTTGAAGCACACATTTTTTACAATATAATATCAGGGTGGCCCACTGACCCGAAAAATACTAGCAATTTTTTTTAAACCAGGAAATTACTGAATGTATTTTTTCATCAAGAATTTTCTCTTTTTTTTTTCCATATTCAAGTGACCATCCTGATAATTATGCTTTGCCTTATTAAGCTTTTTTTGTAATTCGATTTTACATCTTTACCTTTCAAACATTCTCATTCTTTACGAATTGAAAGTTTTTATAACATTAATTTTATTAGAAAGAAATGCATACTAAATGATAAATTTTATAAAGGTACGAGCAAGATGTTGAATGGCTGCAGAAATCAATCGAGTAGTCATCAAGCAACTAATTGCGATATCATGGGTCCTGGCTCTGACGGTTTGAGGATAGCAACTTTGTGCAATCTTGGAAATACCTGTTTTTTAAACAGCGTCCTCTATACGTTACGGTTTACTCCATCCTTTCTGCACAATCTGCATCATCTAGCAATTGACTTGTCGAATCTAAATGACAAACACGTCCAAACTAAGGTTATTTTTCATAAAGTAAATTGAATTTAAGGTTAAACTGATTAGAAAATAACTTAAATTTTATGGTTTGAAATTATCTATCATTTTTTAGATGAAGTCCTCATCTCTGGGTAGAACAGGCGTCTCATTGTCGGCCAGTGGCAATCGTAGTATGAGTAGCAAAGATTTGCTAGCATTAGCTGGTCCTACGCACGAATATAATAAACCGAGGATACAGGTGGCCACTGAAAAATTGCACGAACTTTTCAAGGCTTTAAGAGAGTCAGAAGTGAAGGAGAACAACGAGCCTTACCAACCTGACGCATTTCTGCAAGCTCTAAGGTTTGTTCTTGATTGAAAAAGTATTTCTAAATATTAAAATCTGAGTGTCTTTTACTTTTGAATTATTTAAATTAAAATAAAATTATTTAATGTTTCGGACTTTTCTTTTTTGCAGGGAAGTTAATCCCATTTTCGAAGGGAATCAGCAACAGGATGCGCACGAATTATTGGTATGTTTATTGGACAATATTCGAGAAACCTTCCAACTGTTGGTTAGGCACAGAGAAAGTCAATTTGGTCAGAGCAACGGGGTGTTGCCTGATTTTTCTGTCGAGCGTGCGATAGACCCTCAATCTGACAGCATAACTGCCAGCAAGCGGAGGACGAAATCGTGGAAGAAGAAGGTTTTGCAAAAAGGAAGCACAATTGGTGTAATGCAAAATCTAAACGGCCTTCAGTCTTCTTCGAAACCTTCGGAGAACGGTTATTCCGATTTTTCGGAAAGCAATGGAGAAGTGAATTCTCAGCAAAGGCACGAAAGCAAAAAGTGCTTTATTTCTGAAGACTTCGAGGGAGTCAGTCTACTGCGAACGACATGTCTAGAATGTGAACAAGTCACCGAAAGGAAAGAGATCTTCTGCGATATCTGCGTACCTATCGACATCGATCGATCCAATGACGATGGTAGGATACACAATTATATGAAATTTCAATATTATTAAATGAGTAATTTAAACAAAAAAGAAGAATTTGAATGAAAATTCTAGATTTTAATTGTAAAATATGCTTTTATAGACGATGACAAGAAGACCTTGGATAGTAGCGAAGTCTACAGGAGAGCGGTAGTAACTAGCGAGTTACTTTGGGGCAGAGATAAATACTGGTGTGCGCGTTGCTTACGTTTAAACGAAGCTCGACGAGCAGTTTGCTTCCCTTCACTACCCCGACTTTTGATACTGCAACTTAAACGATTTTCAACTGCAGCTGGGTAAATCAAATTTCATTTCAATGTCATTTTCATTTCTAAGAACAAAATTTCATGTTAGTATTATTCTTTGCACTCATTAAACATGTTATGATTAAATCAGATCGATGGAGAAGATTAACAATTACATGCCAACACCTATGGTTCTCCAGTGTTTTTGCGAAGAATGCTACAGCGAGCAATCACAACGAAGTGGGTCAGCTCGAAGTGAATCTCGACATTCGTACAAACTTTACTCTGTAATAATGCACCAAGGTGCAACAATGACGGCCGGCCACTACGTTGCATATTCGAGACTTCCAGATGAATCTACAGAATATTGTCGCTGTGATCGAGACATTAAACGTCAAACCCACCCTCACCATAGCGCCAGTAATTCAGAAAAGCCATCTAGCATTTTAAAGTATTTTAGTAGGAGTAAACCCAACATCAGCGAGAACAAAGAAACGTCAGTGAAAGCTGGGTGTCGAAGTGCGGAATGCTGTGGTATTCGACAAGGCAAGCATCTGGCTCCTGGATGGTGGTTGGAATGCGACGATGAAACAGTGCGTGTTATTCCAGTGAGAGAGCTCCAAGATAAACTCGCGCACAATCCGCGAAACTCTGCTACCCCCTATCTCCTCTTCTACGTGAAAACTACGACGTAAGCATTCCAACGCCTAAAATTGTATCAAATGTCTCGCCGTTTTAAATTAAACACTCAAAGGCCTCCGTAGTGTTCATCGATCTTGATTATTTTACATATTTAATTTTTACTACTATTTTCTTTATATAGAAACATGTCAATTACTCAGTGAATGATCTGATTTTATTATATTACAATCAACTCGTTTTATATTAAGGAATGTACCATTATTGAGGGTGAGCTAAAATCATTCGAAGACCTCTAGCGATGATTTTGGAATTGCATTTTTATCGTATTTTCATTAATTCTTTTATAATAATAAGAATTTGTTTGAATGAACAATATGAGTGCCAAAAAACACGTTCTTGAGTAAATTATAGTGACATTTTCTGACCAAAGTTAACGTTTTTGTTGATTTCAGCCCACCCTCATAAATTTCCAGTCACTAAGATGGTTGTAATATTTTTAAAAAGTATTGATGACATTTGTTATTTTGTTTATTTTGTTAGTTTTGAACATAATGAAAATTTGCAGTCTTCCCTTCTTTCAAGCATTTGAAACTTTTACAAAGTCTGATTTACTTACTCTGAACAGATTTTTTTACTAGTAATTTTTATACATTTCACTCTGCTTATCAATTCTTATTATGATATCGAATCCATGTGACTGAAGAATATTAAAGGATCCATGAACACTACGACTCTCAAAAATGACTTAGAGCGTCAGATCAATGTTGTAAAATTAGTTTATTGCCGCAGGTAAAATCTAATGGGATTGTCTGTGCACAAATTGTTAATATACACTAGATTGCAACTTTTTGTCGCGAGAATCTTTTACTCTGAATTGAGATCCAGAAATAAACTGTATTAAGAATCGTTCTAGATTACGGATCTTTCTTTTCGCGATCTAACTTCCGAGTCTTGCCACAGACACAGATCCCGGATACCCATTCCACTAATAAGTAAATAACTTTCGAACCTCAGTATTAACTTATTTACGATATTTTAGGGCAAAAATTTTACTTCGATAACATGAAAAGAAATAAAATGTAGCCTTAAGAGCAGGACTGCCTCTTCATTTTGTTATTAACTTTATTGTTTGATTAATCCATGGACTTAATGAGGGCTTTTGGTGTCTTGAGACTTGATTTATATTAACTAGAATCAAGTGAGGTTTAAAGCTTGAAAAGACTTAAGATTAAATAAAGGTTGGCAGTCCTGCTGAAGAATTAAAATTAAGTGTTTAATCGCCGATTAAAAAGTCGTGGACTGTATTGCGCAATTCTGATATTATTGTGAGTATAGAGATCTCATTTTGAAGGTTTTCTCTCAGTAGGAAACGGTAAACTAATTTATTTTCGATGCCTGAGCAGCTCGGGCGATTTAAAAGTGAAATAAAAATTATTTAACTGTACAGATCTGATATTGTTTCTAATTATTCTTAGGGTGGTTCAAAGATTAGTATTATGTTAAAAATTTTTGTATCATTTTTTCATAATAATTTAGCTTTCGTTTTCAAGTTTATTCGTTCAAAAAAAAAATTAAGTTTTTAACATTATTGTTCCTTTTCCTAAAGGAAATACATTTTCGGACCACTCTAAGTTTTACCAGAAATCCAGTAGATTTTTTCAAATGCGAGCGAGGGTAGAAAAATTATTTTAATCCTAAACAGTACTTGTTAACTTATGGAATGTGCTCAATCATACACGCTACATATTGATTATTTCGATACGGGTCAGTAGTGGACTCGAGTTCTGACAGTCAGTCAGTGTCTTCTATTGACGGACTTTATAAGTGTCGCACTATTCCGCGCACTCGAAGTTTCATTTGACAAAGAAATGAACCTTTCACCGTCTTGTTTTTAAGGTAAGAACAATTTTTGTTTAAAAACTTGTTCTTATTTATTTAACCATTAAACATTTTTGCTGCTGTTTGTTATAACATAACCGGTTGAGGTTTGACAAACAGAGGCGGAAGTATTTTCACTGATCGATTTTACGTTCATAAGTTGATATTACACTTTATATCACATCCTTTTATTTTGAAGAATGTGTCTTCTTTATTTAGGATTATTTAAATTAATTTTTTTTTAATTGAGTAATTTAATATTAAACAAAAATTGTAAAAGTTGTGTTTATGTAGTGGATGTGTGTGTACTATAATTTGATTGAAGGTTGAAACAATTTCAAGGTCCTATGGTGAAGGAAACTAATATTTATCGATTTTTCTTTATTCGAATACTGATGAAAATAATTAAAATTTTTTGTTTCGAAATTTTTTAAGTGATTTAGTTTTGAAAATAAATCAATATTATTGATAATTTATAAAGCAATTGGGAAAAAGAGGTTTTTAAAAGCCTTTTAAATTGCTAATTGTATTTAATTCACAGTTTCATATGAGGTTTTATTTTATTTATTAGAATAACAGTTTAGTTCATTTCACTAGCAAAAGTATTTGTAAAATTCTTTAGTTTTTAATTATAATTTTTAAAAGTATGTTTTTGTATTCAATATTGTGATTTCATTTTGAAATTCTTAAGGATTGAAATGTTTAAAGTCAGGTTACATTTAATTAGAAATGCATCATTTTAATTTAAATTAAAGCACTAATTATAAGTTTCCTTTCTTTTGTTTTTTTAATGATTTGCTTATTTTATTTACATAAATATTGGAATAACTTAACAACTGAGATGTAATATGGTGATAAAATTTAACATCATTATAAGTTAATTAGGTGAGTAAAACGATTTTTTGTTTACTTGTTATTCACCTTCTATCGAATCGCACAATCAATAAATGTGTTATCACGTGCTACTATGTCGACTTCCATGAAAAATGTATTATAATGTATAATGTACTATATCAATGTATATATGTATGTTCTCACCTTTGTAAACTTCTGTGTATATGTGCATGAATTCATGAAGAGGAGAAATTAGTAACAGTAATGGTAGTTATATTTTTGGCATTCTATTATACGCACCTCTTCAGAATTTAAATTATGTTTTCGTCCAGGAACCCGGTTCCTTTTAAATATTTTAGTTTTTCGATTTAAAAATTTTCAGACTATTATACAAAGTGAAATAATTTTCAGCAAAAATTATATTATATAATAATATACACTTTTTTGTCAATATTCAATATTTATTTTTCAATCACTTGTAAATTTAATTTAAGTTACTTTATTAGGACCACTTATATTTATATGTACAATTTTTAAAAATAACCTCCGTGATTACGCGTACCGAAATTTCCGTACGATTAACTGAATTTTTTTTGGGTGCAAATATCAGAGGTGAAAAGGAGTTGACTGTTTGTACTGAAATTTTGATACAAATTGTCGAACTTTGTAGGTGTGAATAGATATTGCCAAAGAAAAATGTGTTTAGAAATATGAAAATGAGAAAAAAACTTTTGGGTTTTGTATTTAAAAAATGTAACAGCTATTTTCTTTAATATCTGTAACTATTTTGCAGGAACTTTACGAAAACTGTAAATATTACACTCTTTGTATTTTAAAATTAATTAGACGATTGGAACAATTCTACACAAGCTATCTATAAATAATTGCGTTTATTCAATTTCTTGAAACAATTTTGAATGTTAATTCTGATTGAATTATTATTTTCAGAGTCATTTAAGACATTATGGCAACGAAATATCAACAGGTTTCGGTGGATCTGGTAAACATGGTGTTTACCGCCTGCACGTATCTCGCCCTCGCAGGAGCAGCTTGGATTTTTTTGAGGCTTCTTCAGGCTTGCTTTTGGCTTCCTCGACATTTGAAAAAGCAAAATGATGTTCAACAAATGCTGCAAGACAAGGTAGACTGCGATTTAAAAATAAAATAAAGCAGAAAACATTATAATGGTTGTATCTTCCCCTTAAATAATTTTCTAATTTTTCTCAAATGATTTAGTAATTTTTTTTCACATTAAATTTTCCACGTTTCAAAGGTTGAAAGTTACGAGAAGTACGTTCTGGAATGTGAAGAAAAAGAAAAACAATTGGGTATAGAAGGGATTTCGGAAAAACCAGTAGAAAATGTCGATGCTAAACTGGAAGATCCAGCTACTGCAGAAAGGTGGAAAGAAAGAAGGGAATGCCTGGAGATGTTGAAACGCGAGTTGAAAAGAGTTCGGGATGGTGGAGATCCTTATGACTGGGATCATCTTCTTGATGATACCGACGACGAAGAGAAAAAAGATGAACCTACCGTCACTGAAGTTGAGGACAAAGAAGAAGTAAAGGATGAAAATCCAAAGCTAGCTGAAGAGAATGTCACTTGCGAAGAGAAGAAAGAAAAGTAAGCAGGTGAATAAGACATCGTATGATTCTTCTTATTCTGAATTGAAAGAATATTAGAAAAGTTGGAATTTACTATGAAGAAGGGTGTGGTTTTTAATGTCAAATCTCAAATTTCAATTATTAAATTTATAGCACTTTAAGAAGTGACTCTTAAGAGTATTATGAGTGAAATTAATATCAGTATTTTTATTGGCAACTCGGTTTTTATACTTGCAAAAAGAGATTCGTCAATTTTCCTACTGTCGGTCAGAGTAATTCCTTATAAACTAAAAATGCTCAAAGGATATTAAATTTGATATCATTGAAGGGAGCGAAATATAAGATAAATGAAGCTCTGAATACAAAATCTGCTGTTCAAAATAAAAACGTAGTAACTCGCAGTTGCTGTAGGGTCGAATGTTGCTTAGCAATTTGCGGTTTACTACTTTTTCATTTCGACAGCAGAAATATACAAGATAAAATGTGCTAAAATTGCAACAGGGAGTACAAATGATTGAACTACATCTTATTGTAATATAATTAGCTAATGTTTTGTCAGAGTGAAAGTAAATTAAACCATCCTGTTAATTTCATGCCTTTGTATAGTAAAAGTACCCAAGAACTACAGAATTTTAAAGTACTTCTTCTAAATTTACTAGTAATTTTTTTTTAAATTGCAATCGTAAATGTTAATAAAATAATTGAAAGAACGTGGCCTTTTATATTTAGATGAGAGAAATATTTCTCCACGTATTTTTTTCGAAAATATATTAAATTTTACAGATTTTTGCTCTTTGTGCCTTTAAATTTTATTTCTCAATTCTAAATTAAAAAGTTTTCAGTTTAAAAACTTAAAACTATTATTAAAGAAATTTATTCCTTCACTGTTTTGAATAGATCCATTTAAAGAAATGGACTTTACTTAAATGGACACTTACGTAAATTAAAAAATCTTTAGCAATTATTAATAGTTATTAATAAAAAGTACTTTTCAATATCGAGTTCGATTGCGCAATTCACAATAAGTGCCTTCTTATAATAGAGTAATAAACAAGTGCACTTTGTGAAGGATTCTAAATATTTTTCTAGCACGTGATACAAGTAGATTTTAGGTCAGGCCTATAAATGGAAAACTTTGCAAATATAAGTTTGTACAATAATCAAAAATCTCATTACGATAGTCTTCACGTAGTAAAAAAAGTACTTGTCCTTAATGACTGTCTTCAATTGATACTCTATTTTTATAATGCTTAAGCTTTCCCATATTATTTTCTTAGATGCAGCAGTGCTGTATTAGTTAAAGTAATTCTTTTATTATAGATACTATTTATTTGAAATAAAGGTATATTTCTTTATCTAGATTAAAACTTATATAATTAAAGTCTTGTAAACTCTTATTTATATGTGTCAGGTTGAGCAAAACACATTTGAATCTCATGAGACAATTCATTCTTTTCATTTCGAAAATATCTCTCAGCAGTGCATGTTTAGAATGTTATGAAAAAAAAAACTTCGATTTTTGTTTTATAAAGAAATATGTTGAAGATGAAAATAATTTTGTTGGATTCCTCCAGCTTCAAATTAATCTGGAAATTCATATTTTTTAAATTTTACTCTTTTTATTGCGTCATCTTACACTTAAAAATTAATTTTAAAACGACGACAAATGTACCCAAGCAGTATTTTAATAAAGACGCGTCTATTTATGGACAATATAGTGATAGGAGTAGATCTAGTGTCAATATATCGAACATATAATTGCGTTATTATTGTTGTATTAAAACATGGTATTACAGATTTTTAAGAGTGACTTACTGAATTAGAAACTGATATAGGAAAAATACACAAAAAAAAATATCAATGTCGAATTAAAAATTTTAAGTAGATAAATATTGTCAATACGTAATGCGGAAAATGTAATTAATCATTTTTTAAATACAAGTAATAAAAAATGGAAGCGGTTGCTGATTTCGCTCTATTTTAGTCAGAAAATTGTTTTTTAAATCTAGGAATAATTATTCCTATACCATTTCATGTTATATATGGAATGAATAATTGAATTATTAAAATTTTCCATTATATTTTTCCACTTTTGAATTTTAAAATAGGTAATTTTAATTAGAAATGTTTGAAGTATTACAATTTATCCCTGTCATCATTAACATAATTTATTAGTTTGTTGTACCATTTACTCTTAAGGTCAAGGTTAATATGTCGGAGTTACCCTAAAAAGCATGCAATATTTGTTGGAAATTTTCCAAAAGTGAAGTGAATACACTTTTAGTAATTTTATTGCTAACTAATGAAAGTATCCACTTTGAACAAATTTAATAACAATATTTTATTTTATTTACAAAAATAAATACAAAAACCAAAATCGTAAAATTAAAGTTACCAATTTATTATTTTTTTTTTTTCCATTTAAAATATTGTTATTATTGTAAATATTGAAGTATCAACATTGTTCTGATATATGACATATAAAAAAGCTCTTTATCTTTGAAATAATAATGACCCCACATTCTTGCTTTCATCCCTCCGATAAGTGGCTCCATCTATAAATTTGTATCCCCTAGATTTGATCAATGCTTTGAAAAACTAACTGCTACAAAGGACCGCGAATGACGTGGTAGAAAAGATAATAAAATTTGTTCCTGTAAATACAAAGGGTTCTCGATGATTTCAGTTTCAGGGGAGGATTGAACGATTTTACTTGTGCCAAGGGGAAGCAGTTGCGCAATGATCTATGCGCATCAAATGGTGAAATCTTATTGGTGAAATTTTTAAAAAATCTCAATACGCATGCGTTGCATGAGTTTAGTGGGATTGGGAAAATAGGGGATTAAGGGGAAATGAGAATGATTGTGGTTGAAATGCTCGAGACCCCGGGTATCATGTCAATAAACATTGTTGGTTGAAAATTTTGAAATTTTGAAGATTTCCCAGTAGAGTTAAAATGGTTATAATAATTAAAATAATCTCGGGTGTGTATTATGGTCAGTGGTGAATTCTGTCGTGGCTTCGTTTTCTCCTCAAGCCGGCTCAAGTTGCGATGCTGCGCAACCCCCAATGGATGCTGAGGATGGAGATAGCGATGGATCCACTTGTCACCTAAGAATCGCTGAAAAAATGTACGTTAATCTGCAAAATTTAACGGTTATTTGAAAGTTTTAAAATAACATTTTTTGAATAATTTCACTGTTTAGAATTTTGTATGATAGATTACAATAGGTGATAAAAAGGGAGGGAGGGAGGGGGGGGGTGGAGAGTTGAAAATTTTCTCTGCAAAATGTGTAATTTTTAATTAATTTGAAAAAGAGAGAGAATGTGTAATAGATAACATTTTTGTCGAAATAATCCGTTATTTTTATCGAAGAGTTCTGTCAATGAGCCAACTTTCCAACCACGTGGATACTGTTTGCTATAATAAATTGTTAAATACTTACTCCGTTTCCTAAAATTATTGTACTGATACAAACAATTCGTTATTTACTATTGCTTCATTTTATGATCACTGATTTTCAAGTATTTTAATTTAGAGTATTTAAAACCTACTTCTGTTTTTTTAGGTAAAATATCAAGCGTCTGACTAAATCTGGCATTAATCTACTGGCAACATATTTTTATTTGAGACCTAATGGAAAGTTCACCTGTAACTAAAACAAAGTATAAACTTACTTCTGTTGATTAAACACGTATTGATTTATGATAAATGATAATCTTGGAGATGATAATTTCTTTTAGTGAAAAACACTAGGTGGCTGTAATTTGCAACTTTTTCTCGGCTGATTCTTATAAAGAATCATTTCACTTATTATGTATATGTGTTATCCGTGCTGCCTCTAACTTAATCCGATGTTTACTTAACGTTTTTCCAGAAATAATAATAATCGAATAATATTGGCTGTCTATTATTTGCGATTTCCGTTGCAGAGGGGATACTTATAATTATAGTAAATCGATAATGCAAGGAAGTTGTGAGAGTCTATTTTCCTTCCCCCGTTACGTCATTGCTGTACGCAACGATGTTCTCATTCAAAGCAGTACACTTGAGTCGTAAAGTTCATTTCAAATATAAAGTACCTAAGTACGCCAAGATTTCTTAGCTTAAAGTACAGTATACATCCCATTCCAATATATCTTTATTCATACATGCATAACTAACTGTACATAAGATTTATAGTATACTTAGAATTTTCTTCTGTATCGTGAACTATTGACTATTACGTTTGCAGAGGGAAGGTGACTGACCTATGAACTCTGACCATAATGACGTCGTAGATTATCGACATCGTTTTGAAACTTGTCTCTATTCTATTTCTGCCCACCTGTGGCAGTAACAACCCTAACGAACCATAAATATCCCTAAAACTATGCTAGACATTTGCTATATTGAGCTATATTCTATTATATGCTATATTATATGCTTTATTCGCATCAGACATGATCTCAGATAATAATTACTCGAATTATCTTAAACCGAGGAAAAAAGTCCACTTGACTTTTAATTCAGAGATATTTGCTTCTTGATTGGAGAGCAAAAGTATAAACGCTAATTTTAGAGCTCCATAATTTATTAGGAGGGATGGTATTCTTGTTTCAGTCCTTCTTTCCAAGAAATCGATTGTAGACGAATTTCTGAATTAACGAGCTAACTAAAGTACATATAGCTGAAGGTACGAATAAAAAAAGAAATACATTTTTCAACCGGATAAATATGAGAGTTCAACGAAAATTTAAAATAAAATATCTGTATAAGAAAAATAGCTTTGAAATCTAAAAAAAAAAGACACTAGTGGCCGATTGACTTATGGACGAATTGACAATACCTTATTTAATAACATTAACGAAATTGAAAAGCTAAGCTTTGAAGTAAAAACACGAAAATTTGAGTCAAGGCAAAAACAAAAGTCAATATTGCAGTATCAGGAGCATCGATTGATTCACTTGTTAAGTTTAAAGTTCCATGTTCTTTAAGACAGTTGTATTATAAATTAATGTACATATAGTAAATGGTGTACAATTAAAAGTATTATTTATTGAGGAATTAACAAACAGATCAATATAAATATATTGAAAAACATAGATTCCTGGTTCCAATCATATTTATATTTTTCATTGTTTTTAAAAAATTATTTTAAATTATAATGACAGACAGTTTTATTTTATTATGTATTTCTTAATTCATATTTAAATATGTAAGCATAAATATTGAAATATGTGACCAATATACTTACAAATCAAAAATTAAAAAGTTTAATGAAATAGGTACAGGAAGGATAGTCAGAGGTCGTAAATGTCATAAGTCATTTTTGTACAATCGTAATTTATAAGCTCAGTTACTTCAAGTGGACGTTCAAGCATTGTTCTCTGCATTGTGACCACACTCGACTAACTATAAGTGATTTATTCCTGAATGTCAAACTCAAACTGATTATGACTTTGTTCCCTAACCGAGAATAACTTCACTCATTTTTTAAGTTGATTGACTCGAGGATTTTGCATTTTGTATTGCGCATTATGTACTGACAGATGATGTAACGATTTACTATCAAAACTTCGTTTCTAGAAATTAATATTCGAATTTTTACAAGTTTGACTTTTATGACGTTCTTTTTATCAAGAAAAATATATTTTTGCTCTCAAAAGTGCTTTTTTTTATTTACATAAATTTATTTCCGAGTCGTCATCATTTCTGTACATCCCAGGAAAATTATTCCTATAGTTAACGTTTTTAACGAATATTTTTAAAGGATGCATTAAATAACTTTTTAAATGAAAGTTATATCCTATTAGCAAAAATGAGAGAAACCTAAGGATGATAAATGAGGGGCTTTAATCTCTGTTTTAATTGAAATTTAATTTTTTTTTAAATGAAAATGTTTACATATCGTAGAAAAAAATATAAATGCGTTAATGGAAGTTGAACTCGAAGGTCTTTGAATTTGATTTCAATGAAAAAGTACAGACATAGAAAAGTAGCATATCAATCTTTCTGCATGTAAATGAATAGATCTCGGTACATAATAATTTTATTTGCGGAGTCTAGACATTTATCAGTTTGCACGTGGAAAACCAACTATCACGCAGGTCCATTCTATCGATCCACAGCAGCAGTAACAGAACCTGTATCTTTGGTTCGCTTTCTCTCTCCCACGCTTCGTCCCTTTTCTCCCTTCCTCTCTAAAGTGTTCAAGCAACTACTTTAGTGCTTCTCTTGTTGAACTCTTTCGAAAAGCTGCAATTTCTAACAGGTCTGGGCGTTGAAAACGATCTCTCCCTAGCCTTCTTTGTATATGAAGGTTGGAGGAATGCTTTTCTATTCCGTGCCTCTTTTTTCTAAAGCAGAATCGCGATGTAGATACAACGCTGAAATATTATAAACGCATATCTGATTTTTTCTCAATTTAGGCATTCTCTCTCCTTAAAAAATACCAAAACTTTCAAAGTACAATATTTGATGAATATTCTGCTTTTGCAGATTATTTGTCACCCACGAGATAATCGTTTAAATTTTTATTTTACCTGAAATAGACATTTCCTTGAAAAATCTGAGTTTTTCAAGTGCCAAATCTGTTATCTACATATATCGTTTAGCATCTGATTAGAACATTTTATTCTATCTTCTTAAGTTTTTATCAAATATTTGCAAACCAATTTTCTTTTCTTTTTTTTTTCAATAATCTGGTCACATGGACTTGGACATATGGCTCTATGTCATGGGAGTTAGAAGTTTTTCTGTAGCCTAAAATAACAGCAATTTCCAGAAGTACGGAGTGTAAATGCATGCCGGAATGTTAAATTCATTGCCGTCTATTCATAGAAGGAAGAGAGATTATGTACATATCGCTTAAACATTGCAGGTCTTGTTGCTTGAAAGGCGGTGTATGTACTTTTTGGTTTACCAATTGAAGCCAAAGAGCCACTAGAGAGCCTACCTTTCAAATCCAAGGTCAAGGCCTGGCTCCGCAGTCTACTACAAAAATTTCCTTTCAAGAGAAATTGCTCAGAAAATGTATTTTTTATTACATCTCATTTGTCAAAGATGAAGTGCTCTTCAGTGAACTCAGTTTCTTATCATTTTACGGCATCCAAGATTTATTTTTGAAACTAAAAACTTTAATGAGTGTCGAATCTTGATCCACAAGAAATGACAAGAAATTTCTCAAATTTGGTATTTTATTCAGGAAGGTCGACGTGAGCGTTGCAGAATAGTTTTTTTCTTTTTATATCTTGAAACAATACATCCCATCCAATCCGTGGGGAAATCTGGAGCTATATATGTGTATTCTCGTGGGATTCTCCTTTTTATAGAATTCTTTTTAGATCAATCTGTTTTTTCATTCTTTTCTAACTGTCAAAGACATATTTTATCCTTTCTCAAGGTGATATAGGTAAAATATTTCAGACATTAAAACTTATCTTGTAAAAAAAGTGTCTTGAATTTTTAAAATTGAGTACCAGAAGATAATACTTTCGATGATCCAATATAATTTGAAGATACATATTTTTTTCAATAAAAGTACTTCATTTTATATTCTATATTTTACAAGTGGCTTTCCTCTTATAAGCTACAATGTAATCTAATTAAATTTTCATAAATGAAAGTTAGACAAAACGTATGTTGCAGTTTAATTAAAACTTTTTCTCTCTGGTCTTGTGAAAATTGTCTGTGCTTGAATGTTCTGTAGTTGACAGACCACAAATGTTCTCTATCTCGAGCCTCTAGTGCTTGTTCCGTTCTCGTTATTTGAGTGTCTTCAAAATCTCAGATGCAGCTTCGCACGCAACGCATTGGAGGAGACCCTTTATTTATAGCCAGAACTCGAGTTAACGACCCGATTTCTCGGTTAATGAGAACAAAGTGGCGTATTTATTTAAAATCATCACTGTATTACTTTGAATGAAAATTATTTTTTTTCATCATTTATTTAATGCTTTCGACAGAGATATAACAGAAACTCAGTCTTAAACTCCGAAAATTTGAGCATTAGCCTTGGCGCTTTCCGGTGGCAGTGGCAAATAAACAATTTTAGCCTCTTTGAAAATCTTATATAGTCTGTTTACTGTAAAAGTCGATATATAGACAAATGTTTACAAATATATTTACCTTTAAAAATGGCCTTGAATTAATTGCATAAAAATGTTTCATGTATGAAATTCTTTGGATGAAGCATTATTGTTTTGCCGTATAGTTCCTAATGGAGGAATTTGTGCAGAGGTGAATACAGCATAATGCACGTAATAGCAGGTCAGGGCATTTCCTGTATATTTAACGACATGTTAAACATTTCGAGCGTGCAGAAAACATTTGAGCGTATATTATACAACTTGTGTATCTAATTTATTATAGCTATTGATGTACAGTGCCCTGCATAAATGCCTTCCCTCTAGTTACTTTTTATTTTTTGAAATTCGGTTCCACTCTATATATTAA
>JAUESH010000024.1:17350293-17368974 GCA_032275165.1 Synergus magnus
GTATAGAACGAAAAAATTTACAATTTTAATACTTTTTGTGAAAAATGAAAAGTGTTATTCTTCATCTATTTTAAAAACGAGTGGAAAAAAAATGTGGAGAAAATGCTTCAGTCTACTTCTTCACCCTCTGTATTCTGTATCTATAAAAAGGACGATGAATGATCCCAATGAGTTTGAAATTGAGCTAGTCGGTAACCATGGTGAAAATTCCAAAGGGCGTGTTCTTTACGAGAAATTTCATAACTTCCATAAATACCATTGATTGTACTAGTTTTATGACACAATTATTTTTTTATATATTTTTTAATCTTTCAGCATACACAGTTTTCTACTTTCAAAATTTTATAGGAAAAATGGACTTCTTCCCCTTTTTTCCCTTAATCTCTTCAAAGTATTGATCCTGTGGAATTTTCGAATTTTCAAAATTAATGAAAGATATTTCAAGTGAAATACACTTTTTAAAAAGATCAAATGAACTACAGCTTTATTAATCGACGATTTCATAAAAGTTTAATTAAACTTAAAAATTAATCGATTTAAAAAGTGGAATTATTCAAATGTAGTTTACTGATACAATAAAATGAGTTCTGCAGCGTAAAAAGTTTTTTCTCCCGCCTGTAAATTGGTGTTAAAAGAGCTTCAATTTTAATTAAACTCTTGAAAATTCACTCTTACTAAATAAATCGGAACTCGTAATTTATTTTTGTCTGAAGAAGCTGTTGGAAACGTTCAATCGATTTATCGTTGCTTCTTTGTGTTACTCCTGTCGCAGCTAATGAAATCATTTATTAAAGTGGCCTGGGAAACCAACCTGGACGGTTTAAATGGTTTACAACCACTTCCATCCAAGGTCATTTTCTCTCTAAATCTGAATCAGCGGAATTTCGCTGGTTCGCAGCCTAAAGTATACCACTGATTCAATCAGTGTATATACGCTGATGAATCAGCGAAATTTCGTCGATAGAGGGCGTGAAATTCACTGTTTCATCAGCGTATATACGCTGATTGAATCAATGGTATACTTTAGGCTACGAACCAGCGAAAATTCCGCTGATTCAGATTTAGAGAGTTCTTTAGCCAGGAATAATAACTTATGATTTAGATCAATAATGTTTAGAGTTCGGACATTCTAAAATTTCAACCAATTAACAAAGCTACAAAAAGTATCATTGCCACAAAAAATATCAAAAACATAAAAAAGTGTGGAAGTTCGAAACCTATGAATAGGTGACGACCTGTGATGACTGAAGTTTTAATATTTTTTGCAGAAACTCAAAAACCGTTATCCTCATTTGAAAAAAGGTTTCAACCCCAGGGCTAATTCAGATCTTTACTGAGATAAAAGACTATTTAAAACTGAACGTCATTGTCCTCCTATCATCCGTTACCACTTCGTCGAGGCTTTTGAAAGCTATGTATGTATCACGAATTCTGTATGTCTATTGTCTAATATACATATATATCTATGTCGCTTGTAATAATAGCGCCTCATCGATCGAACACTTGACTACTAACAGTAATATAAATTCAGTGATATTTATTTATTTATGTTGCTCTGACATTTTGTGAATTGTTCTTTTCACAATTTTACACTGAAAAGAAAAAAGAACTGATTCAGAGTGAGTACCAAATCAATAAATTATTCTATCAGCCTACTTAGAGAGAGACAGACTAGCTTCAGTGTGTTAAAATTAAAAACCAGTTACCTAATCATATTTTTATTAATTTCAAAAAAAGTTTTTTCAACTTAGTAGACCTGAAGAAAACTTTAAATTAAAGTAGCAAATAAGAAGCAACGACTTTAAAAATCCAAGTTTCTTGATCTACCCTCGAGTAAATGGATTGCAAGGCAAATATAAGACGGAACCTGGGGAAATAGAAAAACTTGGTTTCCTGAGTTTCTTGATTGCGGGTTTGGTCCTGTCAAGACTGTGAATTATAAGGTTCCGAGAAACACCGTTATCCGGTAATAATAGAAAATTGAGACCAGAGAAACGAATTTACTTAGATTTGTTCACGGATTTATTATTTCTTTACAATTCATGCCGCAAAGAGAAATTTCAGAACGGTGAATTTCTCAGGCGAAACGTTAAGTATCTATATAAACTTAAGTGTACCTATATAAAATTATTTTAAAGATTGTAATTTGGATTTTATGTGAAAAAACACAAAATCATTATTTTCAACTCTAAAAATTCTCGAACCAATTTAAGAATTAAAAATATGTAGCAACTAATATTAAATTATCGATTGGAAAATTTTATTGAAACTAGTTTAATCCGATGCCTAAAATGTGTCGAGGCTATTTACTTTACTTCAATTTTATTTTAATTTCCACGGTTAATATTCTAAAAAACTATTATTTGACCAAGTTAATGAAAATAACATTGATTTTAAATTAAGTATTTTATTCTGGAATTTTATTATTAATAAATAATTTTTAACAACTTCCCATAAAGCACAAAAGTTTCCATGAATATTCCTGGAATATTCCAATGGATGGTTCGGAACATTCCGAAAAATGTTCCAGGAAGGCTCCCGGAAGTAGGTAAATGTCCGCATAACAAGTAACATTCCCAAGGAAGGTTCAGGGAATGGGCGGAAACTTTCCCGGAAGGTGCTAATTTTGTAATTAATATACTAGTTAAAATAAAACGGTTTCTATTTTACCAAAACAGTTTTAACTAAACTTGACCTTCCGGAAAAGTTTCCGCCCAATATTCTCTGAAATTTTATAACACAATTTTCAACAAAAATTCCTCACGAACATTCCCTGAACCTTCTTTGGGAATGTTCCGAACTTCCATTGGAATATTCCAGGAAGACTCATGGAAACTTTTGTGCTATACACGGGTTCAAAAAGTTCTTGAGCCTCAATTTCGAACAAATGATTCAGATAACTTCCCGAACGGCCTTCCTTTCACCTAAAACCTAATTCAATAACAATCGATTGAACCCACGAATTATTTTGATGTTCCACTTTCTCTAAAAACTCTTAATAAACAGTTACTAGGAAGAAATTTCCACCACTCTGAAAATACTGGAAATTGTTAGGATTAATTCTTAATGTTTAATTCTTAATAATACATAAATTATGAATTTTTTCCAAGTTCCCGAAAGTTAAGGGTGTTTTAGTCTTCTTGAGAAATCCATGACTCTCGAAAAAGTTTGAAGAAAGTACTTACTCGTCAGTTTCCTCTTCCTCGAGAAGAAGACTCATTTTGTTGGAGTGAAAGAACTGAATGTATCTTCAGGAAAAATGAAGGCTGAGTGGATTCCTCAGGATGTTCTCTAGGTGGGTGCAGTCTTCCAATTCGTTGACAGGTTGACACCCAAGGATTCTAGCCACTGCGACTTTAGCAGATGCGCCTCTCTTATTGCAACAGGGTGCGCATGGAAAATGCCTGGTAGCCTGGTACAAACTACGCGTTCGACGAGGAAGGAATTGTAAAGGCGCTTGCGTCGTAAATATCCCTCCCATGTTAACAGAAGGTAAAGATTCCTTCCGATAACCCTCTGGTAAAACTACCCCTCTAGAATTAAACACAAACTGGAAGTAAAAGGGGAAAAATAAGAGCAATCCAGCCCCTTTAAGGACATCAGAGGGTCCTCAAGGGGTGCTCACTTTCTCTCAGATTCAACTTGACGATAGTCTTAGAACAAAATATTATGTACTTAACTACATTTTTATGAAATTCCATTAGACTCGTCCAAGCGCTCATCTTCCTTTTTTTTATAGGAAAACTGCAGAAATTATAAAAAGTTAGTGAAAGTCAAGTTATCTATCCTACACAATTTTTACTAAACTGCAAAAATCTCCTAAATATTTGATCTACATTTCGGGAAAAAATGAATTGACCAATACTAAATTAAATATACGATAAAAAGTTATGAGAACGTCAGAAAATATATTTATTCTATATTTTTAACATATAGAAAATTTGAAACATTTTATAAAACTCCTGCGCTTTTTACTAATTTTAGTTGTTTTGAAATATTGACTTTTGAAATTACAATTAAAAGCGTTAGATAAATGCTGATAGCCTCTGTATGTTGTATGCTGATACATTTTTCAGTAAAGAATCAAAATACAAAGCGAAAAAATATCCAATACAAATATTTTTTGAGTAAAGTGTTTTCTATGTTTCCTAGAATTTGGAGGCTATCAGCATTTATCTAATTCCCTTAAGGATTTTGGGCTCGTTATAATTTCAAAATTCAATCTCCTCGTTCAACTCAACAAGTACTAGAATTAGTTATCTATTCACTCTATACGCACACTTCTATTAGAAAAATGAGTACAGAGAAAAAAAATATATGTAATTATAATATTTGTTGAGTAAGAAGAAATCGAATTTCGAAGTTACAACTTGAGCCAACTCATCTCATTCTGAATTAAAAAAAAAAAAGAATTTAAAAACAAATAACCATTTCCTAAAAGAAAAAGTGGTTGAGGATAGGTTGAATGCTGCGCTGGGCACATGAATGCTACTCGCAAAACTGCGTTTATTTTTATCATTAATGTATATTATTTATTATAAATAAGTTAGAAACATTGATTTCATCGTGGGTTTTGTAGGTGTTTACATTTTTACACACAGAAAGAATACCCAACATATTACGCTTTCAGAAAACTGTATACTTTTGACAAGAAATGATTTACAAATGAAGTATAGCCACAAATTTGCGTTTTCATTCGCTCGTCGTCTTCGCATCAGGCATTGTGACGCTCCAGCGTCTTATATTACTGATGTGCCTCAGTAAAATTTTTTTCGCAATACACTCTCACGCAATATACCCACACAAATCAAATCACAAGTGTCAAATGTAGAATCTCATTCTTCCTCGCTTACTCTCACACTTCGAACCCTCGCATTTTATTTTTCTTTATCTTCATTGCCACACACGCAAACACACACTCTTTCTCTTATGGGTGACTGCATTTGAAATTCGCACTTGCTCCCTCACCCTGGATAAACATACACGCACGCGTTCTTAAAACCAAGCAGTATTATTATTATTCAATATTATTTGTTGTTATCTCTTATTATTATACTTTATCCAATGCATTTATATATTTTGTATTCTTCCATATAAACTCAGTGATTCAACCAAGGTAAGTATGACGTTATGCTGCCCGGTGTGCGTGTGGCGTTGGCAGCTCAAATCTGGAGTGCGAAAATTAATTTAATTCTTTAGAATAATCAAATTGAATTAATTTTTTACTATCGAGTCTCGTACTCCAGAAACTTTGCTGTTTACGAATAACGCCTAAGAATCCGGCATGCGAGTGTTCTACAGATTCGTGGTCAAGCCGAATTCACCAGCTTCTTGTCATCGTTAGTACGTGGAAACGAGAAAAAAGGCGATGCAAACGGCGAACTCTTAAACCTGAAAAAAACACTTGCACTGGGCAGCGCGCTGGCCAGCATGAGCGAGCGCAGGCAGTGAGCAGTTCATACATACGTACACTGTAAGGTGGATACAAAGCGAGCCAGCAACAAGAATAAGAATTTTTAATTCCTGTAGCTCGCTTCGCAATGCTCTGTGCCGATAGGCGAGGGCTACATCGACAGAGTAACGGATACGACGTCGACTAGTTCGTCACTTCGCAGACCAATCACCAAACCTAATTTTTAATCGCTGATCTACGATTGTGAATTTGAAATCTTTCCAACAGTTTCTAGTCGCCCTGTTTTGGGATACTCATTGTAATATAAAACTGTCTTTAATACAAAACTAGTTTCAATAAAAAAATAATTGCGATAAAAAACTAGATGTAATCAAATTCCTCTCTCAGTTGGATTGATTGTTGCAGTATAAAATGACTAAACTAATCGTTAATAAAAATCTAAATAAACGTGTCTTTGATTCTTATTCAACCTAGTTTTAGTTTCAATTCCTGTCTTATTCAATTCCAATAGTTATTGGTAAATGCTTTCATTGCCAAAAGGATACTCAATCAAAATGTGAACAAGCAAAATGCTAAAGTAAAACTATAAATTCGTTCCTACAGTTTTAGGAAAAGGATCGGTATTGTAATAAAAATAAATATTTTGATTTGATCCTTGTATAAAAAGTACTTCCGAGGCTTGGAATTACTAAAAGATTATTCTCGAAGCGCTTACAAAAATGTAATATTAATAAAGGTAGTAATGAAAAGCTTCTTTTCGAAGCCTTTAGGTTTAGACTGAGTAACACAAAAGTACGTTTGTCGTAAAAAGAAAAATTACTTGGTCTGGAAGTGTCTTAATTTGACAAATATCAGTTGACGCAAGATAAAAAGGATTTCAAATTCACACTCGCACTTTCTAAAATTGACCACAAAGCGACGCGTTGCGAAGAAGAAAAACAGAGTCGGAATCTTTTGATTTTTACAATTTTGTCACGCCTTGCAGACTCGTCGTTTCTGGGACGTAAGGTGCTCCAAGAATCTCATAACTAGTATCACATTGCAAAGAAAAATCGATTAGTTCAGTATTTAATCAGTCTACCTCCTCCGCGCTTCTTTCCTCCCAACCAGTGGGCGTCTCGGTTCTTTGAAACTGAAAGAATCTTAGATGAAACTGACGGAATCGCGATCACACTAACCTGGCGAATAACTTTCTCCCAGAAGATTAAAAAATAGGGAAGCCTTGCAAGAATTGAGAGTATTTTTCTAAAAAATTCCTCTTCAAAATTTGAAACCTCGTAGAAAAACACTAACAATTCCAAGTTCTCGAGAAGACAAATTTTGGAAAGTTGATTGTTGAGTAGAATAATTCGACAGGTTAAGAACACGAGTTTTGAATTTTCTCTCTTAGTGATAAGCAGATAAGGTATTGCCCCGAGATGGACTGGATTCGCTTGGTTTTGTAATCGTAACACTGATAAAAATGATGATGATGATCATGATGATGATGATGATAATAATAAGCCCCCAGGATAGCGTTTCAAGCCCTCGCGCTCCGAGCACCGGCTTCGGAGGAGAGAGAGGCAGAGAAGCCTGCTTACTCCCGCCTCCCAATTACCTAAAATTACATCAAACAGATGCCGTTTCCTATTATTTCGTAATAAAGATGGGGCTGTGGAGAATTTCCTGTTTTCTTTTGTTTTGCCGACGTACTTCTTCGACGCTATTCTAGGTTTCATTTTATATATTATATATAACAATATTTATACGATGAATCGTGAATTTGAGTCACATGCAGAAAGAACTCTTAGTCGTTTCTGGCACAGATAAAAAAACACTTTGGCTTTTTGCATCTAACAAAGGACTGCAATAAAAACACCACACTATTAAATGGCACTAGAATTGCTCTCACTTGTGTCTCCGACTACTCGTGATTAAAAAGCTTTTGTTCTCCCTTCTGTTTCACTCTAAATGTTCTCATCGTTGAGATCGTTCGTCTCGAAACACACATATGGACAGACATGGCACGGCGTGGCTTGCGCTGTGCTTCGTAAGTTTACTTGTTGTTCGTGGTTTTATTTTTTTTTTATCGTTATATAAAAATCAGGCGATTTCACAGTCAGCCGAGCTCGATCGACTAAGCTAAGCTATAAAAAGGTAACAAATTCAACAAATAGAGTATGAAACTAAATCAGTTTGTTGGTATCGACAGTGAAAAGGTTTAGGAAAGAACGTATAACGCTCAGATTTAGGTCCTTGTTTGTTTGTCGCTGGAATTCCCATCGCACATATCTATCTACCTAAAGTTGGTGCACTCGTGCTGAGACGACATAATTCGCCGTCTACGATCAACACGAGCAGTATTTGTTTCCTGCGAGCTTCCCTCGTACTTTGTTTCTTCATTCTCACTGTTCAGCTCTTATAACAAAGTTCGAGCTTGGTGCTCTGGTCTCAGGCTTACAGGAACAATCGAATCCGTTTCGAATTCTTGTAGAATATCTCTAAACCAAGTTATATTCCTTCAAATTTGATTGCAGGATAGTGTCCTTCACCGCCGCAAATACGAATCTGATGTTTTCCGTATCTATGGAAAAATAAGACAAATATTATTCCAATTCCCTTCGCTTCATTAACTTAACATTATTTTAGAAAATATCAAGTAATATTTCTTTTATTTCTTTACTCCATGTGTTTGAAGGGTGTTGGATACAAATTCAAACCTCAAAATTAAATCTGCCCATTTTGCTCAATAATTATTAGAATTAGATATCTTTTCGTTCTATACATGTACTCTTCTTTAAAGTAGAAATGAGTCTACAGAGTGAAAAAAAATCTAATTATATTATTTATTCAACAAAATGAGGAGTTGCATCTTTAGGTTCGAACTTGGATCTTACACTCTTAAACGACAATTCTTCGTTCAGTTTACTATAAGGAACATACATGCAATTACCTTTTTCTCTTCATGCAAATTTGTCTCCAGAAAAGATGTAATAAAAAAATATCACACAACTTCATGTGCGAGTCGTAAAAAATCATATTAAAACCCAGTTTTTGTTAAAAACAAAATAAAATACGGTTTTCACTATACATGCGGAGATATTAAGTGTGTTGGATCCAAAATTCCAATTCTTTATTTTACTTAACAAATTTGTTTTATGAAAAAAGTATTAAAATTCGCCATTTTTCGTTCTGTAGCCACACTTTTAAAATAGTACGTCTACAGAACGAAAATATATTTTATTATAACATTTGATGAGTAATTTGAATCCAAGACCCTTGAAAGACAATTTAAAGTATTGTTAGTATGTTCTCTTGAAACACGCAATTTTATATAAAATAAAGGATGTTAATGAGGATTTAAGTGTAAAATAAAAATAAATTCCAGATGGGAGGGCATTTATTTCCAAACTACAATCAATAAAATCCCAAATTACATTTTCCCAAGTTATTTTATTCAAATTTAGACGGATAATGAAAATCACTTAGCAGCCGAATGATTAATTAGTCCACGACAATATCCACATGATTGAGAACGATCATAACATCAAGAACGACTGCTCGATAGACGTTTTGTGCAAAAAATAATGGTATGTTCAATCTCCTTAGACTTTACAGTATCTGGTCTTAAAATACATTTATTGTACAATACTTCAAAGATATCATTGTTGCAATGTGAATCTATGGCTACTCGAGATAAAAACTTATCTTTAGTTGTGATTTCTATGTGTTTGAATGACAATTTGAATGCCTCGAATGTAAAACGAAATCTTTCATTGAATGTAGTGAAGGCACGGTTTTTCATCCCATAAGCCTGTGGGCGCCAGGAGTTTAAGAAGTTTACGTTCACGAAAAAATCTCGAGTGAATCGAGCAAGCCATTCACATTTAAGCAAGATTAAATTCTTTCAGTGCACTTTGCATTATCGTGTCCTTTACAGCGCAGAACACAAGCTTAATATTCTCCGTGTCTGTTTTTCGGTCCCGTGTATGCAGCATGCAAAATAATGTATGGGTTAAACGGTTAAAAAGTATTGTTTACTGTAGTAGAAAAATCGATCAAACTATCAGAAATTTCCTGTGGTGAAATCTGTGTTGGGTTCAAGTTATAAAATCAAAATTCGATCTCTTCATTTTTCTCAACAAATATTAGAATTATACATCTTTTCTTTTTGTATATTAACTCTTTTTCAAAATAGAAGAATAGAGCGAAAAAAATATATAATTATAATATTTGTTGAGCAAAATGAAGGGATCGAATATTGAGATTACAACTTGAATATAAGGCACTTAAATTCAACAACTAATCGATTTTCCTCTAAGTCTTATATTTAAACAAACTTATATTAGTAACTTAGAAATGAATAAAAAAACAGATCATGCAGGATGGCTACTTTTGTATTTAAAGCAGTAAAAGCAGAAGTGATCGTGCAAAGCTGCCTTATAGTTTAATCTAGCAAGGAACCTACCTGTGGCGCATGTGAAGTGGGAATAAATAATCTTTTCGCTATCTGGATTTAAGTCGACAAACATCCTCAGTATAAATTCTCTAGCTGTTGTAGCGTCTCTTTGCGGGCCTGAGAAATACACAACAAGCGTACAGGGTGGTTGCAATATTACTATACTTTTACGAAATTTGATTTCTTCAGGTCTTTTTCTTGAAAGTCGAGAAAAAATTGATACCACAGTTCACACTTCAGACCAGTTTATTCACCCAAGTTCTTCTACTTATCAAGTCGAACTCAAAGTGAAAAAATCAGTTCTTACTCTTTTCAGAAAGGTGTATCGAAATTACATGGAAAGTTAATATTTAGACTAAATCCTGCGATCAAAAACACTTACAAAGGTCGACACTAAAGTATTGTAAAGATAGAAGGAATCGGAAAAAGGGAGGCAAAGAGGTTTTTAGTGATACTGGAATTATGGCATAATTCAAGTAAATCCAATATGCTTTCCAAGGACAAATTATCGTATTAAGACTAGCGCAAATCGGTGGAAGCCTTCTCAAAGCACAGTTAACAAGCTAGATGTCTTGTATAATGCCAGGACATCGTTTAAAAAGTATACTTGAGTAACGATACAAAAATGAGAATGACGTCAAATGATTTTTGATATACGATGGAAGGGAAAAGAGTGTTATTTATATTGGAATATGAGTTGTACTTCAGCTGCAAATTTAATGAATAGAGAACATGCATGAGTTTGTTAAATTTTTAAATCTTGTTGAAATATCTTTAAATCTCTCAAGTTTTCTAAGATATATCGAAATATTTGAAATCTTTTGAAATATTCTTGAAATCTCTTGAAATATTTTGAAATCGTGAATCAAGTATACACTAAAAATTCGAGTGATCAACCCCTCAGTTCTGTCTTAAAAAAATTTTTAAAAAGCGTATCAGTTCAAAGCCTTACTTTTGGTAAAACTTTTAAATTCTCTAATATCCGAATTACTGATATAATTTCTCGATTAATACATACAAAATACAAATAAGTTTTCACTACAAGCAAATTCTCAATGACTTCTTTTCTATTTTAGAAAGTACTAGCACAAACGGGATCTGAACATTTTTTAGGGGTGTGCCGCACTCGAACAGACCTGTCGCAGTGGTAAAGTGAGAGTAGCACGAGCGATCAGGATCGGGATTCGAATCGAGGTACTTCTGTAAGATGTAATCCATAGCTGGTTGGGCTGACTGCTTAGGCCCTATACCATAAAACTTCTAAGTTTAGTGATCAAATTTTTCTCGTTACGTTTGAATGCAGCAGACTTCAAATTTCCAGGCTTCACAGCACAAAATTCTCTCAAAACAGAGGAAAAAAGGTGATTTTTTCACGAAAATAGAGGAATAAATTCTTTTGAATAAAATTAATACATGTATACTATATTGGATTTTAAATGATTTTTTAAAAAAGAAGTTAAAATTGTCAACCAATAAGATGTATTATCAACTAAATATTGAAACTTTCAACGAAAAAAATTATTTTTTTACAAAACAATTGAAATTTCAAGCAATAATACAGTTGAATTTTCTAATAGGGGTTTATTCATTCAGTTCGGATTTAAGTGAAAAAGGAAAAAAATGGGAATTTTCTTGATAACAGAGAAAAAGAGGAATTATTTTTTAAAAAAGGGGAAAAAACAGGATAATAAGGGAAAGACTGTGAAGCCTGAATTTCTCAAAGGTGAGACTATAGTTCTCGAAGGAATTGAAAGGGTCAAATGAATTCAAAGTTAGATTCATTTAAATTAGTTTAATTGGTTAGAATTTGATCAGCTCTCAATTTAATTCCTGTGATCCGAAATTAATGTAAAATCAAATTTTATATGAGTCTATCATATATTTATAAACTTGAAAGAAAAGAGGATGGAGTCGGGTTTTGAAAAGTCGGTGTATAAATTAGGCTTATCAACGAAGATAATGATATCCTCGTCAACTCATCTTTCCTTTTCCTTATATAAATTCACTTTAATCCTATCTACCTACACTAAGGTAAAATACATTACACAAAAAAGTTTGAAAAACTCACCATCATATTCAGGAAAGTAGTCGACGAGATGGGAATACATTATTTTTTCCTCGAGCAGATCTTTCTTGTTTAGGAACAGAATTACGGAAGAGTGTTGAAACCAGGGATATGTTATAATCGTTTTGAATAACGCCTTACTTTCTTCCATTCGATTCTGCAAAAGTTAAATGAATGTTAATTCCAGTAAAAACTAAGCCTCAATATTTACTTTCATTTGAATAAGTTGAAAGAAGTTCTTACCTCGTTTTCCGATTCAAACAGAATTTGATCGTATTCACTTAACGCTACTAAAAATATAATGGAAGTCACATTTTCGAAACAGTGGATCCATTTTCTTCTCTCCGATCTCTGTCCACCGACGTCTACCATCCTGTAAAAATTGATTAAACTTGAATCTATCTAAAAAGTATCATTACCAGAAAAGTATGTACTTTTTTTTTCATGAAATCGATTCCATGCTTATTTTATATCCAAGCGTAAGCAACATTAAAAACATGCATTTGAAAAAAAAAAATTGCATTCCTGATGCCCTTATTTTCAAAGCAGGAAATATAAAAAATTGATTACAACAATAAAAATCAAAACAAGAATATTAAATGATAATCATTTAAGTAACATTCAAATAAGCTGGATTTCTTACTGAAAATCTTTCTCTAGTTGGTTATCCTTTGAGACAATTTTAGGCAATTGAATCTCTTGATAAAAGCTACGCATATTAGGTGGAAGAAATTTTATAAGATTACTGAGAAGAAATCCTAGTTCACCAGCGTAGGTTAGTGAACAGTATTGTTGTTAGTTAGTTTTACTAATCCTTTTTATTTTAATAACTTAATTTTGTAATGGTCATTTTTTTTAAAGGTATTGGACTCAATAATAAATATTTTTTGCTAAAACTAGGCAATTTACCTCCGTTTCGTACAGACGAAGATAAATGGCCTAGTTTTAGTGGAAAATATTTATTATTGCAAACATAAAGTTGGCGAAACTAAATTGATCTAATGGTAAAGTATTACATGCTCTTAATTAAAATATTATTTTCAAAATTCTCTTAAATTCTTTCGAGATTTTTCAATTACCATAATATTCTCAGCTATATTACCCGGACTTTAATATTCGAGAATTGAGCAACACTAGTGAACAATATAGGATTCATAAAAGTGAATTAAATTATGGCATGTTAGTACCTAAATATGATGGAGTCCAGATCAAATGGATATTCTATAATGCCTGTAGTGGGAGCTCGAGCTCGAAGAATGTCTTGCTCGGTGGGAAGATAGTCAGGCGCCTCGATACGTGCTAGGTCACTAAGATAACTGCAAACAAAAATCAAGCCACGGTTTTCGTAACACATGCCATGCAAATATCGAGGGTCTTTTTTAACACAAACAATTAATAAATAACAAAATACAGCACGCTCATGCTCATCCATTGGCAATGCCTGTAAAGATAAGCGTCCACCCGATGAACTTCACGTCCCATTTAAAATTTCTCTTTTCTGAGTTTTTATTTAATTTTTAAGCAGGGAGGTGATTTCAAAGAATGGATGAAAAAAAAAAAACAAAATTAGTCACATTTAGGAAAAAAGGCACAATTAAACACAGTTGTGGATGCAGAAACATTCTGGTGAAGACCCAATGTGCACTGTACACACGTGCAGGCAGCTCCTTCCGGTTTTCGAAATTGACATACCTAAATCGGATTTCTTCCAAGTCAAATGGATATTCAATTATACCAGTAGTAGGCACTCTTACGCGAAGAATGTCCTGTTCTGTGGGGAGGTAGTTTGGTGCTGCAACTCGATCTATCTCCATTAGGTAGCTGTAAAATTTTACCGTCAGTAGCTGAACTAGTAACGAATGCAAATAGATTTAAGTGCATGATTAAAAATTTGCAATCAACAATTTATAAATAATGCTTTAAAACTATTGCGCTCAAGTTCCTGAGAAAAAGGCAATTCTGAAATAAAAATACTTCCCTTGTTAGAGATATTAGGAAATGATAAAAACAAAATACTAGTTCATAAATAAATTTAATAGTGGTGTGCAAAACTTAATCAGCTCGAGTGTGAAAAGTTAAGCTAAGCTTTGTTCAGCCCCTAAAAAATAATATACCAAAAGTTTTGAACGTTCAAATGAACAAAAAATTTTTCTCCAATTCAATTTTATCCAAAACTATTGTTCCAACTAAAGATAACAATAGAAATTACAAGTTTCTTTCGTGCAGAATTATTTTCAATGCAAATGAATCAATATTTTTAAATTGTTTTTAGTTTAAAATACAATATACAATCGATACAAAAATTCGTTCATTTGAACGTTCAGACCTTTTCAGTCGTAAAAAATAGATAAACAAGAGAGAATTTTCGTTGGAATTATGAAGGATATCCCACGACACTATCAAAATCTAGAATACATATATGAAAAATTCAAATGAAATGAAAACGATAACTCGAAAATATAAATAATAGAAAAAAAAACTGAGTGAGATTTTCAGGTTGATTTCACACTCAGATCTCTTTTTCAAGTTGTTCTTCCTTCAGAATCAATCAACTTTGAAAATCATTGTCCACTTTGATAAGGCAGGCAATTTAATATTCCAAACAAGGGTTCGGAATCAGATGTACTTACTATTTAGCCGAGTCTGTAAGTTGGTACTCTCGTCTACGGTCATAACATTCTTGAATACCGGCATCTGCCCATAAATCCTTAATAGCTTCTACATATGGACTTTCAAATGCCGTTACCGTTTCGAAGTCTACAGCGCGAACGAGCTCTGCTTTTTCCTGTATTCGACAATGTAATAAAAGTTATGAATAAAATATACTAGTAAGATTTTCAATTATAAGTAAAAATGTAAAATTGCAGATACTGACTATATTCGACGAATCCCCGTACTGGATCTTCAGGAGGTCCATGGCACGGATCATAGATTGCATTGCCATGAAGATATTTTGATAGACCAATTTAATGAACCCTCTCTTATCCTCGTCCGAGTATCCAGAACCGTGAATAATTCTCATCTGTTTGATGAACGTGGATTTACCCGACTCGCCAGTTCCTGAAATCAAAGTGAAAAAATGAGAAATTTGCACTGAGTAGAGATGAATAAAATTACCGAATTCAATAAATACATTTGAGGTGCAGAATGAGAATTGTTCCGAATGAATTAATAGCCCCGTGACTTCTATTCATACTGGGCACAAAAGAAAACGATTAGAGTATATGGACTATTACTGCTGATATACAATTTTCAACTGAACAATAGTAACTACTAATCAGTTCCATCCTACAAAAGAGTGCATCAAATGTTACTAGTAATAGTTGATAATAATAGGAGCGGATCCTTCAGATTATGAAATCATTTTATAATTTAACGTCCGTTTGTTAAGGTTTTAATTGAATCTATATGAATATAAAGCAGTAAAAATTTCTAATGTTTCAATTATATCATCAAACTGAGAGATACTGTTTAATTAAGATAGTGATGGTATTTTTAACGCAACAGAAGGGAATTCAAATTAGCCAGAAGGAAAATATCTCAGGACATAGTCATTTATTTCTGTGAATCATATGATAGATAAGCATGATGTCAAAAGAAAATGTTTTGCGTAGTTTATGAAATAAATAAAACTTTTAATCAGCCAGATATTGTTCATAATATGACGTATGACTTTGCACGTACACTGGAGTCTCGATTTTGTCTTTCATTCTTTATGGCCTGCAAACCATACCCAATGAAAGACAAAATAGACACTGCAGGGTTTTTCCCGGTCAAATTTTTTTTTCCTCTGACCAATTTATAGATGTCCTAAATGAGATTCCCGGGTTTTTCCTGGTTTCTCAGTCCGCTAGACATCCTGAGACACCGGAGTTTCGACTTTGTCTTTCATTCGGTATGGCTTATAGGTCTCTAAGTTTTTTCAACAATTTTTTATTTAAAAAAAAATAATCGTGCACAGACACATGTCTTTATATTCCTTACGTCTGTGCACTATTATTTTGTTGAAAAATTAGAAACTATGGAAAAAGAACTCGGAGAAACTGAATTGCTTCTATGGTAAAGTATCACAGGCCCTTAAGGGATTTCCAACGATTTCCAAAAATTTCAATCCGATTAAAAATTTTTTAAGTAATTTCAAAATATTATAAGAGTTTTAAATGGGATTTAAAGTAATGTGAAGCGATTTGGGGAGATTTAAAGAAAATTTGAAAGATTGCAAGACAATTCCAACAATTTTTCGGAATTTCGAGTGATTAAAAAATAAAAATAAAATTTCCGACACTGTAAAATTCCTGAATAAATAATTACCAAAAAATAAAATTCCCGGCATTATAAAATTGCCGACAATATAAAATTTCCGACACTAGAAAATTCTCGACAATGGAAAATTCCCGAAAAGATCTCTAAAAATGTTTGAAAAATATTTTTAAAATACAGGATAATTAAATTTTTTTTAAAGTATTATTTAAATTATTTATTTTTTTATTAAAATAATTTTTTTCTGAAATTTTCCATTATCGGGAATTTTATAAACTGTCGGGAATTTTATTTTTCGGTAATTATTTATTCGGGAATTTTACAGTGTCGAGAATTTTCAGTCGTCCCGAATTTTGAAATCCACATGTCAGGAACGAGAACGCAAGGTATGTAATTTGAAAAAACAGAACAGAAGCGAAGAATGTCGGATCCGAATGAGTGTGCTCGTTGATTTCCGGTAAATTTCGCGCTTTTCCGTAACGGTATCACTACATATGCTATCAGTGTACTCGACATGGAGACACGAGGGTGGATAGCGAGATTCGGTCACGAGTGGGTGGTGGGTGGATGATAGGTAGTTGGTTCGTTGGGTGAGAGGGGGAGGGAGTGTGCGCAGGTGGTACGTCGCCACTGTCGGCACCGAAAGTATGAATGAAAGTAGTTGCGCTGGCCGGCACTGGCCTAGCGCCGTGCCACGCGTGATCCCGCGAATCCTCGATTTATTTTTTGCACGCGCGAGAGCCGCCGACGCTACCACCGCATCCCACCCCGCCATCTTTACCACGCCGCCGGCCCTCTCAAACCTTTCAAACTCTAGTCAACCCCCACCAAATTACGATCCCAAGGTGACTACCTATACATCTACTTCTACTATGAGCGCGACTGACTGCACACTTCGCGGATCCGGAAACACGAGGGTAAATGAGAGTTCGCTCGGAAAACCGGTCGGACCCTTTTTGCTAGCAAGTTTTTTCTTTTTTCTCTTCTTCTCTTTTCTTTCTTTTTTTCCTTTTTTTCATTGACCCTTTCATCGTCTGGTTTCCTTTCGATACTTGCGATCTATCGAGGTTTTTGAGCTTAAAGCCTAGTTTTACGCAGCACATGATGGGAGAAGTTGTAATCAAACGTAGGTTGGGTTAAGGGCGTTGGACCCAAGGTATAGAGCTCTAAGTTCGATCTCCTCATTTTGATTAACAAATATTGTAATTACATTTTTTTTTCGCTCTATAGCGCTACTCTTTTTTGAAGTACATAGAAGTTTATCTATAGAGCGAAAAAATAGTTCATTTTAATACTTTTTGCACAAAACGAAGAGTTCGAAATATAACTTTAAAATTTAGTCTCTTCATTTTACAAAAACAGTATTTAAAAAATGAGTACCGTTACAGAGCGAAAAAATATCTAATTACAATAATTACAGTATGTATTGAGTAAAATGAGGAAATGTAATCGTGAGATTGGAGCCTGAATCCAACAGCCTTAATTCCACGAGTCATGAACTTTTTACCAATTTCTCATTACAGGAATGGTCATTACAGTAAATCATATTTAGGATTTTTTCGAAAGTCGTTTAAACTTGATATGAAAAGAAAAATTAATTTCATTTTTTGTTTGAAATCACTCATTAATTCATTCATTCATTAAGGGCGTTGGGTCCAAGTCCTAAAAATCCCTTGCAGTCTCTTGAAATCTTTTCAAATCCATGAAAATTCCTTAAAATTATTAGAAATTTCATAAAAACTCTTCGAATTCCTGACAGTCGTATATAATACTATGAAATCCTTTAAAATGCCTTAAAATTTTTAGAAGTACTATGAAATCTTTTGAATTCTTTTAAAATCCCTCGAAATCTTTTTAAATTCCTCAAAATGCGATTTAATCTCAAATTTAACCTCTTTAAATTTAATTTTATTATTAATTACATCAACCCTGTACAGGTTAATTATTTACTTTAATATTAGATTAATATAAAAATTTCGTCAAATTATTTGTGAAGCATTTCTACATCAGAACTCGTCTCCACAAAGTAAGAGTTGTTTTTGACAATTTTCAATTGAATATAAAAATATTTAAAGCCCAATCTTACTTTCAAATCACCAGTTTATCACAAAATCGATACTCTACAGTACGCGGAGACTTGCGTATTTTTTTTATAAAGCTAAAATCATTTTCAAAACTTTCTAAACGTGAGAAAAGCAAAGAGAAAATTAAAAATTAAATGTAATGATATTTAACTCGGAATAACGTAAAAATTTAGATTAAATAACCTAATAAATCCGATAAATCCATAAGAATATGAATTTTAATATCGCGTCATTAAAATAATGATTATCCCTCAGATATATCTAGAAATCCTAATGTTAACAAATGCAGGGTGTCTAGTGATCAGGCAATTTGAAATTCCCGGGTTTTTCCCGCTTTTTTCCCGGTCAAATTTTTTTTTTCCCCGACCAATTTATAGATGTCTTTTTGTGATTTTTGAAAGTCAACGTATACATAGAAATA
>JAUESH010000024.1:17374559-17389820 GCA_032275165.1 Synergus magnus
AGTTGATATTATACTGGCAGTTTTAATTTAGTCATGAATAATATTGATTGGAATAAATCTAGTAAGACTGTAGGATTATTTATTAGATTAACGTACCTATTTAAATATAAGTGCGCTTTTTCAGCAAGAGGAGCAACACATGCGCAATTCTAACAAATGAAGTCCAGTGTCAAAAAGGTCCTTAGCAATTGGCAGCACTGAGAAAACTAGGTGTCTTCTCCATATGGGATTTCTTTTTTTAAAAAAACCCTCTTTTTGTTCCAACTCAAATAGCTTAGGTCTAAGTGGATATATTAGTTTTATATTATATTACTCTTTGTTATGTTTGTTATTTACATTCAGTTTGCGTATCTCCTTTATCAATCATGTAATGGAAACTTTAATCGATTTCCAACTATGTATATCTCGTATCTTCGACGTCACTCTATAGTAAAAAATTCTTCGAACACGATAGTCCCACGGCTTTAAATCTTTTAATTGTATTCAGAGCTCTGTGGGCAAAAAATATTTCGGTTCAATATTCGTTGATTGCAAAAAGAGGATCGGAATCATTTGAATGGGTGAAATGAATGAAAAATAAAAGAATAAGTTGGCAAGCCAGAAACGTTTCCTTTTCCTATTTCGATTTTTTGAATGTAGACATATTTCGGGCAACATCATTTTCGAGGAATGAGTTGTTGATGGAAGTTTTGGATTTTCATGAGTACGAAAAGGAATTTCCATTGTATTCCTACATTTTCGAGAAACGCACGAGTCAACTACGGAATTACACAGACATGATTTAAATATTTTTTGCGTAAAATGAAAAGTACAAATTTTAAGGATCGATTCCGAACTTTTCGTTTTACGCAAAAACCGTTAAAAGTAAATATATTTTCACTCTACAGCCATACTTTTATTATGAAAAAGAGTACATCTATAGAGCGAAAAGACACCTAATTACAATATTTGTTGAATAAAATGAAGAAATCTAATTTCGAGATTAGAATTTGGATCAAACACTCTTAAAATTGTAAAAAAATTTTGTTTTTCTTGACCGCATAAATAGTCATTTTAGTAAACCTTTTTGCTACATCCTTGATACAATAAATGTGAAGCTCAAGATAGTATAAAATACACATGATTGAGTTTTACCTTCGAACTTACTAGCTCTTTAGTTTGAGCTTGACAGTCACTGGCAGTGATTCCTAGTTAACCCATGTAGCCAAACAAAGCCCTTGGCATCGATATTTAAGCAGATTAGGATTAGAAGGGGCTTCTCGCTTGCCATGATAATTTGTACACATGCTTTCGCAGAATTGTGAAATCTAAAAGTGGAATTGACCAAAGCCACTTTGTTACTTCTTATCGACCTTGTTCAACTTTATACTTTTGACATGGAACTTGTGTTTCTATATTTCCAGGAACTGTTTCCGTCACTAGAACAAAATTAAAAATTAAAAATAAGGATAATCGTAACAGTAAATAAAATAAATGATAACTGCCGTCTTTACCTAATCCAGTTCAATACAATTGTTCGCCTACCGTTTTTAAAAAAAGTCGCATATATCTTCGAAATATGTGAGTCAGCCAGAAATTCGGAGATCATTTGGATACTCTGGTAGAAATTTGACTAATAAAAAAAACTCTTCTGTTCCGCTGATCTTTTGGTACTGCTATTTTCTCATCTAAGAAGAAGGAAAGATTTAAGGATGTTGGATTAAAGTTCTCATCTCAAAATTCGATTTCCCCATTTTACTCATCAAATATTTTAATAAGATATTTTTCCGCGCTGTAGACAAATTTCTATTTCAAAAAAGAGTAGTGCTATAGAGCGAAAAAAATCTAATTATAATATTTGTTAATTAAAATGAAGAAATAAAATTTTGAGGTAAAAACTTAGACCCAACCCCCTTGAGACATTTAAGTATTTAAACATTAATCTACAAATATTACCAAACTTCGGAAGTGTTACTTGAAGAGTTAATTTTTCCAGTAATGGTAACGTTGAACAATGAATATTACAAAGAGAAATACAAAACTGTATAAAAGTCGATATTGTTCAGAAGTGGATAAAGAATAGAGGACGAATTTTGGGAGGTTAAAATCTTCCGAGAATCACAACTGTCCATTACAAACCACTATCTATTTATTGTTATCGATATCTAATCGAGAAGACAATAATTACAATCATAGAAGCTTAATATTCGTTACTATAGTATTACTTCAGATTAAGGTTATGAAGATATGACTTATGGCTCCAGTACAATTAAACAACATGACGTAAAAGTGACAAATGAAATAACAATGGATAGCTAATACATTGATACACTGATCAGCTGTATTTATTTTTTTGACGGAACAACTCAATTGACATTTGATTTCGTGTAACTTGATTGCTTTTTTCAGTTTATTCATTAGGCACAAGAAAAGACTTACTTAGCTAAAACTATTTCACAAATGTGTCGATAACTGAAACAATATGATAAAAGTGACGACTAGATTTGCAGCGTAGTCTCAAATTAATTTTTTTTCTGTTCTAGAATAATGGAGGAATGTTCTAAGTCCATAAGATTTGAAGCAGACGAAATCAATTTTTTCTAAATTTTTAAATTCAGAAATTAAATTTCCGTTTATGGCATTTGCTGTATATTTTCAGGATTCATAATCTGATTCGATCTTCACTAATAAACGAAAGTACGTGATTTTTGGCACCATTTCCATGTGTCTACGATAACGTGTTGAACTCTGATCAGTTGAAAGTACGCTGGAAAAATAATCAGTGAATAAATAAATGAGTTTCGTTGCTCCTCGATTCTTTATAATAGTGTAACAACGGATCGAACCTTCAATGTAAATATTGAAATTTAACAATGAAAACAATCCATGAACGAAGGTCGTCTTGGATTTGCTAACAGTTTTCCTTTCCTGTATAATCTAAAGTGCAAATAACTCTAGATTCCTTACTGTGGAAGGTTGGAAAACCTGAACCATTATTAAATTATTAAAAGTACTATTTCAATGATATCCTTTAGCAGCAAATAAAATTGATCGAGTAATTACAGCTGCCGCTTGAAAAAGGGATGTACAAAGGAGGGTACTTCTACATAGTTAACAATGCGTCATAAGAAAATCGTAAATAAAATGTAGATATGCAGTCGGTAAATAGATCCCATTAGCAGAGTAATAAAATGCGTTTCATCGAAAAAATCTAAAGTCTAAAATCTAAAAGTTTTATCGACAACACTCGAGTATATCAACGTGTATAATGCAGTATATAATGCAGTCCGGTGCCTTCGAGTTTCGATTCGAGTCTGCGAAGGTATATGATTAGGATTCTCGTGCAGAGTCGCCTAATGGGAACTATTCTTGTTTCTTATTGGTGTTCTTGTTTCGCTTCGATTCTATTTGACTCATGCGAGTCACCCTATTTGACGATTGCGAGTAGATAAATTGGACCATGAATAATTTGGCACCCGCTCGAAATTCGAGGGGGTTTTCGTAAATAGCCTAAGATTTACAATTACTCCCTAACGACGAATTCGGTGGCCGCAAAGTTACTTCGTAAAATAGTCTTATAAAGTATGCATCTATGTACAATTTCATAAAATAATATTAATTTAATATTATAGACTTTTATATTATAATATTGCGTGTATGTAGATAGGTATTATATTATTTAATTACTCATTAATTAAATATCTCATTTGATTAGTGATGCATATCCTTGATACTCGATATGAGAGGACAATTCCATACTATAAGCAGTGAATGTCGGTTGGCACAGACAGTGGCTGGTTAAGGCACTCTGGGTTGATTGATCCTCCGCAGTACCCTCCAGCAAATACTATCTCCTCATCGTTACGACGATACCTCCACAGTCCCGTGTCCCACGTCCCGCTTTTTTCATTCTCGATTCCCCACGAATTTCGTATAATACCTCGACTGACTGCACGATTCTCACTTTCGGTATTACATCGCTTCGACTACCTTAAAAAATACGCTGTTTCTGTGAGCATTGGAGTGTATGTTGCGAATTGAGCAAAGCGTTCACAGAGGCTTCGTGAAGTTCGCCGGGAACATTCCCTTATCGTTGGTGCCTTCCTTAATTCCCATTAACCATCCTTCCTCCTGAAAAGATACAATTCTTAAGTCAAACAATCGATCAAGGCTACAGAGCGAAAAAATATCATGTTATAATTTTTGTCGAGTAAAATGAAGAGATCGAATTTTTACGGTACGAATTTTACTTACGGTACGTTGCGAAATAAATATCTAATTTCAATATTTCTTGAGAAAAATAAGGAGATTGAATTTGTACTATTTTCAGATTAGAGATAATTTTTCTTTCAGAATATTTATTTAGTTAAAATTTTCGATTATAATTTATTCATAATAAAAATTAAGAAAACGATAGATCAACAATGGGAAAAAATGATAAATAAGGAGAATAGTGAAGATAGAAAAATACGAACTTGCTCTTCCGGATCGTCGTATTCGACAACACGAATGATTTCACCCACGTCGAACGAAAGCTCGTCCACGTCTTCACGGTTGTATTTATACGTCGCCTTCACCCTGTACAAAACTCCTTGTGGCAAGTTGTCAGTTGTCGCCCCTGTAGATAAATCGGTACCATTTTCATATTCCACCTCTAAAAATGATTGAATTTGTCGCCATTAGGGATGGATCTGTGCCCCGAAGTGTACTTTTTCAACGAGACCATGCACACAATGGCAGACAAATTGTGATCACATTTTCGTAAATTTTTCCATTTACAATTGGCATTTTATTTTTCTTAAAAAGATATTTTTCATTCGTCTCATAAGAAAATCAAAGAAATGTAACAATTCCTTTTGTTATTCAGAAGCTTAACAGTGTGAAGACTTTGTGAACTTTCAATTCTTATATTCTTTTAATATTTTCAGAAAACTTCTTTAGTCCTTCAATTAATGACTAAAAAACATTTTTGTACGCCTAATTTTAAAATCAACTTAGTTCTCTCTAGTGTTCTTCAAGAATCGAAAACATTTCAAAATATCAATCATTCAAATACGATACCTAAAGTTTAATTTTAAAGGCATTGAAAGTTGAATTTTCAAGTTCAAATATTGCAATAACTCGCTTTCAAATTTACTTCTAAGTTTTCTAAGTGCTAAACTCAAAATCCTCTTTCTGCATTTTACTCAACAAATATTATAATTAAATATATTTTCGCTCTGTAGAAATACTCTTTTTCAAAATAGAAGTGTGGGTATAGAACGAAACAATTTTTAATTCTAATACATCTTGGATAAAACGAAGAGTTTGAAATCTACCCTCAAAGTGTAATTGTTTCATTTTATGCAAAAAGTTTTAAAAGCAGATATTTTTCTGCTCTATACGCATATGTACTTCTACTTGAAAAATGAGTACCGACAAAAAGCGAAAAATGTTTAATTGTAATATTTGTTAAGTGAAATGAGCAAATCGAATTTTGAGGTCAGAACTTGGATCCAACACCCTTAAAAAGACTACTTTGAGTAAGAAAATATCTAGAATCGAAAAAGTTCCTGTAGAGTCGACCTTCTGTTTATGTATTACTTGGAACAAAAATGTACAAAACTGTGTCACACTACAAAAATTACAGAAAAAAAATGTAAATACTTGTTAATTAAATCAAGTTAGTTATATTAAAATCCATTAGAAAAAATGTGAAACATTGACTTAAAAAAATTTAGAGAAAGCAGGTAGCACATGGACTGATGTAAAAATACACATATTTCTGAAAGAAGGCGATAGAAAAATGATTTGCGAATTTCTTTTAAGAAAGATACTCACCAACAGGTATATCGTACAACTCTTCAACTCTCTTTGCAGGTACAGTTGCGTTTTTCGGGGATGCATCTTGGTTATTGAGGGAGTTATCATTGCTATTAGCGTTGCTGTTAGCATTGCTGTTAGCGTTGCCATTCAATTGAGACGTTGGCGAGGAATCTCCTGTCGCCGCTGCTGTGGAATCACCCAAAGCTGCAACACGCAATAAACCACACTCAAACCACACATAAAAGTTACTTTTCATAACATCGCGAGCTCTTCACGTTTTCGGTTAAACACAACACAAGCGCACTTCCGTCAATGCAAATTATTAGTTTATTTATTCACATAATGATTTCCTCGTGATGACTCTAATTACCTGCTGAAATGTTGTTAAGCGCCGGTTGCGTGTTGATTATCAATCTGGAAAATTAAGAATTCACTTTTAAATTATCTTTCAGACATAAAAATATTAAGGACATGTGTTAATTACCATAAGAGCAAATTTAGTTTCCCCAAGTTTACACTCCCAATAATAAATATTTTTTACTAAAACTAGGCCATTTACCTTCGTCTCGTACAGACAGAGGTAAATGGCCTAGTTTTAGCAAAAAATATTTATGATTGCGAGCGTAAGGTTGAGGAAACTAAATTGCTCTTATGGTAAAGTATCACATGCCCTTAAGGAGCAATCAAATATTACATAAGATTTTAAAAAGGTAGTACAATTTCAAATAAGCTCTGAAGCAAAATAGTAGAATTTTCTTAAAAACAGAGGAAAAAGGGGAAAAACAGGGAAGGGGGAAAAACTGTGAAGCCTGATTAAATTTTAAATTACAAAATAAAATAATTTTTCTAATTTAATTATTGTTTTGAAAATTGCACAACGAAGGAAAGATGGAATAAAGGTGGAAAATATTGCATAATATTTGAACGATTTGCTACATTTTCAGAAATGAAAGAGAACTTACGCTGAATTGGCGTTCGGCGATTTAGGTGATTGAGAATCCGAGTTCTTTTTCAAGCTATACGATCCTCTTTGACTCTCGTTTGCAAGTTTGTCGACTATCGCCTCGAGTTCCGAGAAAACCTGTAACAATCGATAAATCTTAATAGATTGGTATTGAGTTATGAGTCTTGGGAAGGATTAACGTCTTCCTGCAAGAGAATTGCAGAAGGTGTTTACGTAATCGCAGATATTTGCAACGCACCTTGGCACTTTCGGCATGAAAAACTTGTTCTGCTGCGAAAAGAGTCTGAAGATTAGTAACCAGGAAAAGAACACGTGAGTCGTACAAGGCCGGAAGTTCGTCGTGGAGTTCCGAGTTTAATTGTTCGTAGGTTCGCTTAGCCTCATCCAACAACTCTTTTCCCCGAGTGACTTTTAGCTCGTCTCTTTTCTTTGGATTACTTTGAAGAGACTGGAAGGCGTGTCTTTGACTGTCATAATCCACAAGCTTTCGACCTCGTTTGTCGACTTTTTTCTGCAAAATAAAATCACTTGTTACGTTCATTTCTTTTCATTTATTTGTAAACTGCCTTCTAACTACCTACTTCAAAAATACTTTTATCAATTAAATTTTAATTACTAGGCAAGCGTTCATTAATTGTGTAAAACTAAGAGTATGGATGGGAGGTATCAACATTTTTTTAAAATCCTTTTTTGGGAGGGTGTGAAACTTTAAAAATCGTCTTTACGCAATTAATAGACGCTCCCCTAGGTACAAAAAGAAATTTCTGACTTTTGAAAGGAATGCTTTATATAATTTCTGATTTCGACATGAAATTCCTTAGTTCTTTAAATGGTAAGTTCATAGATATCTTACCCGCATCTCAGGAAACTGACTTTGATACGTGTTTAGAGGTAAGAGCACTTGGTCGGCGAGTTTGTGTGTGAAGTCTTGCCACAACATGTCTAGACTTTGTGCTTGCACGTAAAGGAGATCGTGTCCAGTCCATTGGCTTTCGTATATTTCATTCAGGGAGTCCATGAGCGTCTTCGATGCTGCTTGAACCGCTGGAATCATAAGTGCAAAGGATACAGTATACATCTAGTATAGTATAAAAGCAATTGCACAACTATTTGATCTTTAAACACGCCAGAGCAAAATGTCGCGAATTACCAAGCGAACAGCGAGGCGCATAAATATTTAATAACGTAGATACGATATGAGAAATTTCAAACTATTAGCTTCCCAAACTGATTAATTTTTCAAATAAAAAAAAAATAAAAAATAAAAAATAAGGTTAATAGGTGACCTGTGATGACTGTACGAGACAGGATCACTTTCCTGACCTAAATGTCTACCAGTCACAAAGTGCATTCACCTGTTACGATAAGACAATCGCTTATAAATCCAAAGTAAATTACAAAGTGGTGTTTGGTCAGTAATCTCTTGTTCAGTTAACAAATAAGGTCTAGGAAGTCCTACAAGTGATTTTTATACTCAACGCTTTGTCCTAGAATATTCTTTTGTCAATTAAAGAATCTTCTGAAAATAATCAATACTGAATTCCAAAAGATGAGAAAGCACGAAAATAAATTATTTAAAAATAAAGTCGAGTTGAAAACGCAATCTGTAAAACATATTCTTATTTTTGATGCCAAAATATATTTAAACTAAGGGTAAAAATAGATATTACTATAAAAAAATTTCTATTTTTCTACAGTTTCGATACAAAAAATTGATTTGTGGTTCACATAAAATAACTGTCTTAAGATAGATTTTATTTTTGTTTTTACGAACAGAACTAATTTTTAGGTAAATTTAACGTTACAACTTCTGAAGGAAAAATTGAGTTCCAGTGACTTAATACCTATACCTATATGCAAGTTAACTATGAAGGACATGCAGACACATGTACCAGACGAACTGACTCAACTGTTGATAAAATCGTTCTAAATGCTGATAAACTCACAACGCACATGTTTACCTTCGATTTTTATTATATGCTCAAAAAATTAGAATATTTCTCAAAAAAGATACCAATCAGTTCTTTACATCAAAACTATAATGGGCTTATATTTCATATTATTTAATTTTATTTGAGTTTTCGTTTAAATTGTCGAGTTTATAATTTCAGGCACGTGCAGCACGTTTTTTCATTTTATCTGAAGACTAAACAGTGCAATTTTTTTGTCGACAAGACAATTTTCGCTGAGTCGGTTAATGCAAAAAGTTAATTTTATTTACGACGGATAAGAAATTCACAGTGTCATTTTTTCAATTTAATAAGAATAAATGAGACGACTGAAAAATCTCGTAAAATAAAATTCTCTACACAATTTTCCAACAATTATAATTAAATTATATAAAACAGCTCTATAAAAAGATTACAGACATGAATAATTACTCAGAACTCTTCTCTGCAATACAAATAGATTAGAAAAAAAAATACGTGACACGATTGAACTTTGTCGAATGAGTCTGCATCTTCATTATATTATGAAAAAGAAGGCTACAAGACAATAAAAATAGTCATTAAAAACGTAATTTCAGTAAAAAAATAGAGTTGGTTATTTAAAAATCTTTCGAGAAAGTTCGTTTTATAGCCAGAGAAACTTTCTGTGCAGCTCCAGGCTAACAAATTAGACCTTATTGCAAATAATCTTTCATTCATCGGAAATAAGAATATTTACTTGAATATACTTTTATTCGACTGGGATAAAATACATATATTTAGCTTAAATAAGATTTTTCTCTGCAATTGCCTTATAGAAAGCAAGCAATCTAAAATCTAAAATCTTCCTAGATTATACTTTGTGCATTATTCATTTCAAAACGTTCAGGCAAGAGTTTTAAAGTGGCTTTCTAATATTCCAGAAAATCAATCATTCAAATGAGAAATCACATATTCTGCAAAACTCTGTACACTTGAAAAATTTAAATAATAGGATATACAGTCTTTTATTGATATAAAAAGAAAGCTAGTTTAATGATATAATTGCAAATTAGGTGAACGATAAACGAAACTGAAAATGTCTTGTTTTCTCGTAAATTTCAAGGTAACATAAACAGACACAACCGATCAAAAAACGACCTCGCCCTATTCACGCGTCGATGCGAATCATGTGAACGTTATTTTGCGGGTGAACTCATTATTTTAAATAATTGATAGTTAAGAGGCATTGGCTTGCACTCAAGGCACGTATGAAACACAAAACAATATTGAATATTTTATGTGGAGTTTGCATTATTCTCCTTACATTTTAGAATAATATTATAACAGAAAGATGAAGAGATATGCCTATATGGTGAAATTATTCAACCTTATGTGTGCATAAAAGTTTCTCTGTGAAAAGGGTCATGGTGATGCAAGGTTGTACACCTTTTTATGTCGAGTGACTCGCGTTTCACGTGGCCGCGTTAATTTAATGTCTCGCTCTATAAATACTCATCTCGCATTAAACTAGATGGAATTTTATCCCACATCCGTCCCAATGCTACTATTATTAAGTGACAAACATTCTCATTAAAAACTTCTCATTGCAAACTTTTCTTTCTGTCTGTTTCTTGGCATTTGATAATTTCATCGAGTAAATTATGGTGGTTTTAATTCATTTTACATTTCATTTTGCTCTACTATTTTCATGGGTTTTTTTATTTAAGGCCGTGACTATATATTCAGCGTTTAACAATGAATAGCGAAATCTTGCAAATTTGATTGACTAAATTGGAAAGGGGAAAAGGAATTTTTTCGTCCCGCCAATGTAATTCGTCAGAAAAGCTGGTCGAATAGACACTCCGTTTATTTAATTCGTGAGATTTAGAAAAAAATTATATCTCACCTCGAACACATCTGATATAATTATTAAATTCCTTTTGAAGCCTATTCGCCGCATTTTGTTGTCTAGTGAAGTTTTGGAGATGCTCATCAAATATGTCGTCTGCGGTTCGGTCAACCTTCCCCAGATTTTGTAAAAACTGAAACAAAAAATATCATGTTAAGTAGTGTAATTTTTTCCTTTAAACGGAATTCTTTTTCTTTTCAAATATATTGAATTATTAGATATATTAAGATTTTTCCGTTCTTTGATCAGGCCAGTTTCTAAAAAATTTCCAAGTTATGTTAAAACAATTTTTAAAATTCAAGAAAAGACGAATTACTTTCAAATAATTCACAATAATTTAAAGAATACAAAAGAACACGGAAAAAATTATTTATCGAAACTTTCCTTGACTGTCATCGACTTTTGGATAAGACAAGAGTTTTCATATATTTTATTAAGGTTTTTTAATATCTCAAGTACTTTTCAGAGAAGAATTCTAAAACAGTTTTTGAATTTTTCCTTGACTCTCAACCACTCTGAGAGTCAATAAAAATTTCAAAAACGGTTTTAGAATTCTTCTCTGAAAAGTATTTCAGATTTTAAAAAACGTTAATAAGATATTTTTAAAACTTTGTCCTACCCAAAAGTCGATGACAATCAACGAAAATTTCTGTAACAAATTCTTTCCGTGAATATATGAAAATCAAACGAATTCAAGAGAAAAAATAAAAAATTAACAATAGTCTTAGTAATCTCTTTTCTTTAGTAAAATAGTTTCAGAACCTGTTCGAAATAAAATATTTAAAAACTTGAAAAAAGCAACTTTGTTTAAAAAATTGGCTTGAAATCACACTTTTCTGCAATTAAATTATTAACCTATACTACTAATTCTCCATAAAACCTTAATAAACTTGTCTTAATAAAAACTCATCAATTGAGCCCCACAAAAGGTAAAAGTTGATTAAAAGAATTTAATTCAATCAAAGCTCAAAATATAATCTTGAAAGTCTCAAAGCAATGGTGGAATGATAATAGGAGTCGGCAGTGGGCGATTTACAAGGTAATTGTCGAAGCGTAGGAGCGAGTGGACCCGGCGAATCTCCTTATACGAAGACTTCGGTCTTGGGAGTACGAAATCTGTGGGAACTGACGTGTCAGTATGCCCAACGTCTAGATAGTCTATACGAGAGGCGACCTGCTTTAAATATTTATTATTACAGTAGGCGAGCACCTCCCAGTGCTCTTGGAACATGATTTTCTCCCAATCTCGCGGTATACGTCATATTTGCTCTATTTTCAGCACAAGATGCAACATATCATGAAAATCGACAGAATTTGCGATCCACAAATGCCATCAATTATTCCTCACTAAATATCTAGCATTTTCGGGCTGTCTAGTGATCAGGCAATTTGAAATTCCCGGGTTTTTCCCGGTTTCCCGGTCCGCTAGACACCCTGATAATATACATAGAAATAGAAATTTTAACTTAATATAAAAAGTAGAAAAATTAGGGAAAAAAGTAGAAAAAGTAGAAAAGAAGTCGATTTTTCGATAAAATACAAAAAATTCCCGGTCCTAAATGAAATTCCCGGGTTTTTCCCCGGTCAAATAAAAAATCCCGGGTTTTTCCCGGTTTCCCGGTCCGCTAGACACCCTGATTTTGATCTAATTTCTTCTTTAATTTCTAATTATATTAGACTTCATGTATACTGAATTTCAAATCGCGCAGTCAGTCCAAGCTATATTATAAAAAAACATAAAAAGAAACATCAAAAAAATTAAGTCCGACGTGTTTAAATTAACACATTAATTAGGTAATTGAAATCTAAATAACAGCGTGCAGCTCGCAAGGACAATAGTTTGTCGGTGATCACATTACGTGCCACCGAGAAAAAAAAAAAAGAAAATTAGTGCTATTATATAGTTCGTTAACTGACATCGTTCTGAATAATAAAAATTATACCTGTTCTGCATTGAGCAAAAAACTAAGCCATTGTCAAATTAAGGAAAATGTGCTTTCAAGGTATCATCGCGCAGACGGGAGAATTTGAAACTCCGATAATGGACCAATTACCGCAATTGGCGCCTCTGGCGTTTTTCTCGTAAATAAAACATGATTGATTCCGTCAATAGTCTCCTGTTGAAATTACGGCCTTGTCTCGAATGTCACCTCATAGTTAGACTCGTCATTCCTGGGAAAAATAAAACAGATAATAGAGATTGAAAAAGTGGTGAAAAGTCATTGCAAAATCTTTGGCGCGTGCCTCGACCTGCTCAATAAAGCATGACGTTTCGAAAGATACATTTGATCGGCTTTAATTAAATATTAAAACCGCAGAAAAGTTTCCTCTGGAATTTGCCAATTAATTTCCATCGTCGGAAACTTAATTCTTCCCCGTGAAAAACTAACAATGATTAAGAAAAAAATTAATTGGAATGATTTTTCTTAAAAGTGTTGTAATTCAATATTATTTTTGGAATAGTGGGAAATAGTTTATTATAAATTAATTATATTAAAGGGTTTAAGCTATTTTGCGATATTAAACACGTATTAAAAATAAGTAGGTCACTTTTAAATATTTTACTCATTTTAATACACACGTAAAATTTAGAATACTGAATATATTCTGAAAGATGACAATTGTATGCTAATTATGAAAAATATGTTAATTCTAAAGTAAGACTGTGCTAACTGTTGAAAAAAAGAATTTCACAAGACTTGAATAACAGAAAAACGGTGCACGATGACGAGTGTAATCTTTCGGGTCGGTGCACCGTGAAGTTAGGTTTCCAACGGGAAAAATGCCAGAATTTTCTCTTTCGACACAAAATAACGCCGTTAGGAAATCCACTCCTCTTAAAACTTTAAGTTCAGATCCAAATATCTATTCAAAGCTTTCTCGACTTTTTCTTGTGTCAAATTAATTTTCCCACGTTTTTACTGATACACGGAAAGAAATATATTAATAGTTTTTATTAAATACACTTTAGGGAAACGTGTCACCGGTGAGAATTTTTCGTACTAGGTGTCCATATTACTTTGTTGACGTTTAGTATTCTCTATATGAAAAATTCTCACCGGTGACACTTTTCCCTAAACTGAAACACATGTGTTTCAGTTTAGAGAGAAGTGTCCGTGTACACTTGTGTCAAATTTTTAATAGGAACAAAGTATTGAAAGCGGAATTTCATAAGCGTTACTACTTTATACTTGAAGATACTCTGAGGAAATATCGGAATAGATCTCTATAATAGATTCTATGCAAATTGTACTCAAGCTTTATAAATATATTGACGATTCATGGTAACAAATAATTAAGATAGTTAACGGATGATCGAAGATTCTTGGAAGAAATGAATATAATCCGTGCACTCACATGCGGAAATCAAATCACAGATTGAAGTTTTACGATGCAACAGAAGTTTTGAACGTTCAAATGAACGAAATATTTTTTTCTCAATTCTATTTTATTCAAAAATATTGTTCCATTTAAAAATAACAATAGACATTACAAGTTTCTTTCATACCGAATTATTTTCAATGCAAATGAATCAGTATTTTAAAACTGTTTCTAGTTTAAAATACAATAAATACAAAAATTCGTTCATTTGAACGTTCAGAACTTTTCAGTCATGTTTTACGAGGGTTTCAATTGAAATCAAACGATCGTGCTATATCGGGTATAAAACAGTAAAATAATTATCTAGCTATAGATGAGAGAAAATGGTATGGACGAATTACGTAAACAGGTTATTTATCTAGTCTCTTAGTAGCAGGTTCTGACGTCTAAGTGTTCTAACTAAAAGAAGGTGAGAGGTACTCCGACCTTCTACGTATTCTGTATACAATGCCTGGCTAAAGAAGTGTTTTAATGAGGCGTTTATGTGGTTAAACGAGAGACCCGATCGTATATACATCGTGGAAAATGCACTTTGTAAGCCACCCATTCATTTCTACGTCACTGCACTTTGCGATAAGGGAAAATTTCGACTCACAAAACATCAGGAACTTTTCAAATTAATGTACACGTGAATTCAGGAATTAAAAAGAATTCACAATAATTCAAAAATACAAAAGAACTAAAAATAATGTAAAATCATTAAAAAGAATCCAGTAGAATTCACATGAATTCGAAAGCATTCGCAATAATTCAAAGACAAAATAATTACACAAAAATTCAAAAGAATTCACAAAATTTGAAAAGAATTTACAACACTGAAAAAAGTAGGTAGCCAAGTACTTTGGCTTGTAATATATGTTGTTGATACTTTATTGGTTGTGAAAATCAATAAAATATCAATAAAAAATTTATTCAGTGAAGAATTCACAAAAATTCAGAAAGATTCACAAAATATGAACGCGTTTCATTCAACAGAATTCAAAGAAAATACGTAAAATAATGAAAATTGTATGTATAAATCACATTTCACGGAAAAAAGAAAATGAAAAAAATGGCTGAATTTACCATTTAAAATCGTCAAAATGCGCTTTGAACGCATTTTATCTGGAATTTAGTAAGTTTTACTATTTCAAATTGTAACTTTTGCAATGAAATTAGCAGGGTTTACAATTTTCTTAGCAAAAATTACAATTTGAAATAGTAAAACTTACTAAATTCCAAAAAAAATGCGTTCAGAGTAGAGATGCATAACGAGAAAATACGAGACAAAAATTAATTTGCTTCAAACACGATCAGAGGAGTAAAAGCTTGAT
>JAUESH010000024.1:17391391-17408856 GCA_032275165.1 Synergus magnus
ATGTTTTGAACACATCTAGATATGTTTGGGACAAGTCTCGTTTTTGTCTCGTATGTGCTCGTTATGCATCACTATTTCAGAGCGCATATTGACTATTTTAAATTGTAAATTCAGCCATTTTCTTTTTTGCGTGTTCTCTCCAATAAAAATACTGAAAATGCGATTTATGTATCAGATTTTTAAATCCATCAGGGGAAAAAATCGACATCTTAAAATTGACGTCGATGGAATTTGTATGAGAGATCGCGTGCCCCGTTACTTCGGCCACGACCTTCTGCCTCGGGAAAGTTAAAACCCGTATCAATGCCCGCAGCGAGATACCACGGCCGTACCATATAATCGGATAGACTGGTTCCTTAAACAGTTTCCGAAACTCTGATCGATATTTTCTATCTCAACAAAAAACTACAAGAAAATATTGTGTTGTAAAATTAAATGTTGACAGTTAAAAAGAAATGAAAGTAATCTATTGCTTACTTTTAGTATCAGTTTTATAGAAAAAGTGGTATTCTTTGATATTAATAGCTGCATATATAGTAGTCCTTTATTATATGTTTATTATATAATACTTTTAAAATATTATTTAGGAAAAAGTAAATTCTCACTTTCGTAACAAAGTATCTTTAATTTTCAGGCGGCATTATAAATTCAGTTAACCAACATTCACCCGCATAAATGATAAGCCACCACCAGGAAAAAATTTCTAAACATTTTCTACAACTATAAGCAATTAATTGTACAAAAATAATTGAGTACAGGATTTAATAGAGTACAAGATTTTATTAAAGAAATTTTGTTGAAATTGTTGAATAGGTCAAAGATGAAAAAATTCTCAAAAATTGTCGGATGATTAGTGTAAGAAGTAATTTAAGGATAATTATTTATAAAGTGTACGATCGTGGAAGAACTTAAACGTTTTTTGCGTTCGGTCTTGCATTACGTATAAGATATGCTAAACGAATAACGGGACACATTTACAGCGACAAAAAAGTAAACCCGCCTCGAATAGGTAATTGTTGGTATTGGTACAGTAGGTCAAATCCTCAATAAGATGGCGACGAATATATTTTTAAGCAAAATTGCCCCATGAATCAAAATTACATGAATTATAAATAAATCAGGATACTAGCTTTACAAATACTTTATATAATATTCAATGGAATATTATAGAGTTATTAATTCGAAAATTGAATTCAATCATGCATAATTTAAAAAATAGTTATTCCAACAATCAGGGTTGGGCCGGTCCATGAAACCCAATCAGGGATAGCCGGGCGGGGATCCGACCAGAAACCTTTTATCAGAGCCAACCGGGGTAATTTCTACACGGGAAATATTCGCTACAAATGAAATAGAAACTTAGATTTCAGTTATCAATATTCTCTCTTTGTTGAAACCAAAAATTATTTAAAGAGTAATTTGAATGATGAAAAAAGGCTTTTTCAAGCTCTGAACTTTCAAATGAACGAAATTTTGTATTGATTGCATTTTAAACTAGAAACAGTGTTAAAATATTAATTCATATACATTAAAAATAATTCTCTGCGCAAGAAACTTGCAATGCCTCTTTTTATATTTTTATTTGGAACAATATTTCTGGATAAAATAGAATTGGAAAAAAGTATTTCGTTCATTTAAATGTTCAAAATTTCTGGTACATGATAATTGGAAGAACATTTAGGAGCGGCATTTTTTATCTGATTTATATTGAAGGCAAAGACCTTCTAGGATGCCACTCTCTTTGTTCCTCTATAGACGCGTCATTTAAGCACTGTTACTTTCGCATTTAACTGTTTACGCGCTTTCGAGACGCGCAAAAATCATACCAGGATAATCGACGAGCAAACCGAGAATGACCGAGTTATATCATCTGGAGAAAATAGACTAAAAACTTATGCTGCACTAATCGCATCATAACCATAGTAGACTTGGAACTAACTGATTTATATACGTGAATCAGCAGCCGCAGTATAATTATTTCTGATAAAAGTGGAAGTGAACTTTGCTGTGCGACATTAATTAGTCTTTTTTAAAAAATATTACTTGAGCTGATTGATTTAAAAAATGGAGGGAGATTTTCAGTCGTATAAAAACTTGAAGGTGGTTTTCACACACCTGACCTCTGTCCCAGCAGAGATATCGTTTCCGAAATAGCCAGTCTTCTCTGGATTTTATTAATAGCAAAGCAGATGACGCGAATGTTCTGTTGCACAGCTATTATTGAGCCATCCTACGACCCCTTTTCGGTTCGTTCCAAAAGCTCTTATTGTACTTCTAGCTTCTAGAGACTCTTAACGAAATCTTAGAGAGAAAGAGGGAGAGCGTAAGTATATGGGATGTACTTAAAACACGAGTATAACAGTGCGTAATACTTCCAATAGGGTCTAATTTAGACAAACAAGCAAGCTCGTTTTAACTTTAGTGGTACTCCAAGACTAAGCACCTTTTTTTAAGTACCTTCACCGCATAAACCTTCATTTTGTTCCATCTTTTTATCTTTTATATTTTCAAATATTTTCTGCAGTTATCTAACACATTTTTCCATAAATGATTGCAGATTAAAATTAGTTTACGCATAAAAAGAGGAAATTCCTGCTCGAGCTATAGGACTCGATCGCGTCAAATGCGGTTCTTGTCGCGAATCGATAAGATAGCCACTTTATTTATATTTGTGTGCATTGATACCGTTTGATCGTGAACAAAGAGGTCTTTTACTCTGATTCATTATGCACGTTGGTTTTATGCAAAAGTTAAAAACATTGAGAGCCGTATGTTGCGGATGTACAGAAAGTTACTCAAGTGCATCGATCCCTGATATTTATGATCTGCAGAAAACCTATTATTTCTCAAACTTCAACATTAAATAATAGCACTGTCTTATCCAAATAAGTATTTGCGAAAGTATGAACAATCTATAGTTTCTTTAATATTTCGAAGCTGATTTTGCTTTCTGCTTGAATGTTTATTATCTTGAATATTTTTCGAATTGAAAACTGGATGTTAAAATATGTCAAATTTAGTGGAAGCATATTCAGCAGAGTACATCAAAAATTAGAATGTTGGCGCAGGGTTCGGACATCAACCTCTCGAATACTCTGCCCTGCAAGCCAGCCAATCCAGCACCCACGGATCGTGATTGTGTTGGTACACGACCAACGTATCAACCTTTCTTTACATCTACATTCAGTCATTCGTTGATGGCAACGACTCACCTGAGCTACTACTACATGACTATGACCGACTTTTTTTTTCTGCCGTGGATTTCCCTCGAGAAATTAGATTCAGCGAGATGCGTTTCGAGGAAGAGGAAATCTGATTCAAGTGAAAACTATTAGGAAGTGTCACAGATTGACAAAATGTTATGTATAGAATAATTTCACATTTGGATTCGTCAAGAGAAATACTTAATATTATGCATACACAATTATACATAGAGGAAATGTAAAAATACAAGAATCAAGTTTATGAAGCAGTTAAGCAAGTCAAATAAAACCAATACCTTCTCATTGATGAAGATGTAAAAAAGAAAACAAGACCCTGACATACATCATTATGTAGGGAAATACACTTGTTGATAAGCAAGTATAAAAATTGAAATGTATTTGCGTGCTCTGTATTTATAGATGAGGACTTCTTGAGAACGATGGATAAATTAATGGCTGATCAGAATGTCACGTTTGCTATCGGTAATACCTACCTGCAAAGTTACTTAAGCCTTGCAATGATTACACTCAGGAAAAAAAGAATACATGTCGTGCAATAAACATGCTTCCGATCAGAGCAAGATGAAGTAGTAGAAGCATTTAAACCACTAAGTTTGCTTTCGTGTAAACAGTGTTCCGTATTTTCAACGTTTTTTAAATTCTTTTACGACTCTCTCCATGTCTGATCATTATTACAAGTTATGCAAACATAACACAGAAAAAAGTACAATGATAATGAAACCATGGTTATACTTAAGGTTTATCCTCTGCAGAGGATAAATTACCTCTTTATGAGAATGCAGGTGAATGTCCTCGGGAGTTATTTACTTTAAAGCGTCCAATGAAAACAAACGTATTATTAACAACTGTTCTGGCATGAAATTTGACTGCAGTAGCGTTATTTGGCCGATTTTATAATGCAAAGTTACGCAGTTGCTCTGGGACGATGGAGCGAAACGAATGGAACGAGTTTCTTTCCACAAACGCGATTTTCATTGGATCGAATAGAATGGTAGATCGATATACAGTGTGTATGTGTACAGTATAAACACAATCACACAAATACCGATCTGAACCGGGAATGGATTACGGAAAAAACGGAACGCCATGATCCTGTCGTATCCCTATACATACACAATTCATTCGCATTAGTATTCGTATTCGCAGCCTCTTTCTCTGGTTCTCCTTTCTTTCATCTCTCACGAACCATATAACGGAACCTTTCATGTCTGTCCATTGCGTACTGCCATGACCGAGAAGGATCCATCGGATGAAGGTCAGAAATATCCGAAACACCTGTACCTGTAGCAGCTAGCCAAATGCCTTCTTCTGGACGGGTTTTTCGGAAAAAAAAAAGTTTGGAGACAAGCAAGAACTACATAGTAATTTTTAACAAATTGATAGTAAAAATGTATAGTAAAACCTTGGAAAGGTTGTTATCTTTAGTAGAAAAGTTTTGCAATCGGTGTAAATAATGCAATCGCTGACAATCACTGGCAAACCCCATAATGACAACTACAACGGAGTACTGAAAAATTACTTTCCAACAATCAGTAGTTGGTCGGCAAAATTAAAATTGAAGTATTCCTCAATACCCAGGAAGGCATTTTGTTTGGAGTTACAGAATTTTCTTCTGTGTGTTCATTTTAACAGCTTTCAGTTTAATTTTTAAAAAACAAGAATTCTGAATCAGTTCGTTTAACTTAAAATCATTCGCATTTACTCCCAATCATTATTGATCGCATGCAGTCGTGAAAACGGTGTACGACGAAAGTCCAAGTCATGAATCTCTCCACACATCAGAATTTTATATGCGTCTGCAAGTTTGGATGTCTGTTTTGGATTAGCAAATTTTAATTTTCAATTTTGTCATATCATGTTGAAAGTATTTTCGCAGTTTATATTCAACATTTAATTTTCAATTCATCGCATTGTAATGAATCTGAATTTATCTTGACTTTGCAAGAATGTTAATGCGTTAAATTATGTAATATTGGACAAATGTCGCCTGGAAGATAACTCAGCTCAGCCTCAGACTACAAGAGTTAAGAGAAAGGTTTGGTAGAAGCCGAATCGCATTGATTCTACTAGGAGGGAGGCTGCATCAATCACGTGAGCAGATAAGAATGAGGCGCGGCGTGAAAGGTTCGCGTACCCCATTTGCAGACTTGTAAACAGTTGAATTTCCCGAGGGTCGTGTCGTGGAGGAATGCAATGATGGACAAGCAATGAGGGTACTTGTACTCGTATATGCAAGGCTTTTGTGAATGAGAACGTCGAGTATTACGTACGTGGGTAGACCGCGTTTACGAGCAGGTACAGCTAGAGATTGAGTACAGTTGGCTAAGTAATAGTTAGGTGGAGGCGGTTGTAGATATAACGATACTTGTACCCGATGGCGCATCTGATTATACTCTACTGGGCAGAAACAGGATAGAAAAAGGAGTCCTTTCATGCGTATGTTCAAACTGGAAGGCTATTGTATCATCTCTCTCCCTCTCTCTCTAATTTCAATAGTCAAAGGTCATATCCCAGATAAATTATGATAACTGGTGGGAAATTTATTCCGACAGCAATATAGAGCGATTGCTATTTAACTATTAACATCAGGTATAAGGTTAAATGAGCAGAGAACATGGGACGCACGAGTGACCTCGCGATAAACTTTCGATAGGGAGCTACTTAGAACCTATCTCCAATCTACACTAATTAGAAGCTGTCGCTCACTTAATTTCCGCCTGACACGTCTCCTACAATTTCCAATTTTTCCCTCACACGAGAAATTGAATACTAGCTCTATCACTGTATCTCCTACTTTTTCAAGCCAATAACACTCATTAGAGAATTTTGAGTATATGACAAGCTGTCAAGGATAATTGAAAACTGAAATGAAATCTATTTAATTGAGTTCAAGTTATTGCAAGTTTCTGGAAATAGCAACCAGGGAGAAAGCTTTAAATTCAATGCAGGTAGCGATGATGGATATGAGAATTGTTTTTAAGTTGAGATTCTAACTTGGTTAGTAAAACAAGATTTTGATTTTAAGAGACTATAGTATGCTGCAACGAGGCAAGATGTTTCATGCTTATAAACTAGAGTAATAATTTCGAATTCGAAAATGCTCAATCGAAAAGTTGTTCGAGGTGAGCAACTTCTTGCAAGATCGAAACTCAAAGGGAATCAAGAAAGGTCGTTTCTGTAGGTGACTACGCCCACGTTCATGGTGATTAGTGTCGTATTAGATGACCAATGCCGTATTAGGAGAGACAGATTCCTAAAGTATTCACAAAACGTTCCCAAAAAAATCAAAATACAGTTTTATATAATACTAGAAGAATGAAGTAGAAGAATGAGCCAACTATCCGAAAGTCCTAATAAATTCTTAAACTTCAAAAATCAATTGAAGCCCTTTTTCTTTTCATGATTCAATTACGTTACGTATCATTCCAAGCTCATGAAGAATAGAGCATTGAGCATGACAACAAATTGACAGTATTAGAGGGAAAAAAGGATGACGAGCAGACCTCATGAGACGAGAGCTGATTCAATTAGTGGAGCTCCTGTTGCGTAGTTCAGTAAATAATTGCTGTGAACAAATTGGGACTGAATAAAATCATAGAATATGAGAGTAGTATAAACATTTACACCATCTAATCGTAAGATCACCTAGTGGTATAAATTAATATTTTACTGAGATGATTTAGTTAATCTTTTAGTAAGAACTTCAAATATCTCACCTATTCATAGTTAAAGAGGAAATTACGGCTTTGTCCTTGAAGAAGTAAACTTCCTTGCGCGATATAATAATTCTCTTGGTAGTAGAACTCTATTAACCCTTTTACTTGGGTGAAACGACCTTAAACGGCTTTGAACATGTCTAGAGTGCATACCGATCAAGGTGGATTAATGCGACGATGCGTAATCAAATGGTAAGCGCAACCACAACCAAGGCCAGTGCAATTATCCACTTAAATATGTATTGTGAATCACTCATGTTTGAAAACCTGCGCACTATTCCATCCCAACTAATTTGAGTTCATTCAGAAATCTCCAACCAGATTATATCACCAAAACGCCATTTGCATCCTGTCACGAGTTTTAAGCGAATCTAGTCGAGCAAACATCAACATTTTCGATTCGATATAACATTGTGGAACATCTGGAGGTAAAATTAGATGAGGTAGATGTCTCGAATTTTTTGTTCCACATATCTGCTTTCGGGCTAACGTCCGAGAATCCCTGGTCTAGTTTCGAACGTAGTCTTGATATACATAGAAATGCAGCCCGACTCATTTAATTGGATGCAATTAACCTACCATGATTTTCGCTGGTAGGAAATTCAATAATGATTTTTCTCCCTCAAGTGATCATTATACCTTTCACTACTTTGCATGGGAAATCGAATTAGACGGGACCAATATTTCTGTCGAGAAAAATTGTATCCTCTACTATTTTAAACGGAAATTATATTACTTAACTAATTAACAATAATAATGCACCGTAAGAGTTTCAACAGATTCTAAAATAATAAGTTTCAGTAAAAACGCGCGACGCTAATTTTGTCTATTAAAATTATAATGAATGAAAGTAGAAATTAAAAAACCATCAAATTAAGAGATACAGAGAGTTTTGAATTATGTAGTTTGTTTGACAAAGATATATGAACAAGACGGAAGATAAGTAGAATAATCATTGTCATTAAAGCTGTAACCAGTATAACCGCTACTATACTCTATTCTAAATTATCGTAACGAATTCTCACGTCCTTTCGTGATGCGGTAATGGACAGTTAAAGTCACACGCAAAGTACTTAATTTTTTACACTTTTAGTGGCAGCCGTCGATCCGTTCAATCGTGGAGCGTCAAATTACATGGAAACATTTTCATTTCGTGCACAATGTGCAGCGCCTTTTTTAACCTAGGTGTCACCATCAAATTAAATCTGCTTGCGAGAAAAGAGATACATATCTCGCATGTCAAGTTAAACTTGTTGTTTCCTTAGCAAGGTCACGTGGCCTTATCTACCGGCAGTAGGTCAAGTTTCAGACAATCTGCTTATGAAATGAGAACGAACCTAAGACATTTTTCTAGTCCCAGCGAATTTCTTGCATTTCAATTACGATTTAAAGCATTTAAAGAAAAGTAATTTTTCTACAAGTCACAGGAGACAACAAAAAGCTTATTGTCATCCGAAGATCCGAAGTAGGAAAAAGTTGGAATGAATGTTTCAGTTACCTTTCCCCGATCAGAGATTTGAGAGTGGAGCTCGACACTGCAAAAAAGATACAGGTTAAGTTTCTGGAATTGGCACGAGTACGAGGCACAAGGACTTCCTGGATGGCGAACATCGCCAAGAATAAACCGGCAGTTTCACCGTATCAACGAAACTGCCAGAGAGAACAAATTACACTTCGTTTTCTGCTTCCGGAATGGCGGCCTGATGAATTCTCGATCGCGAGAAAGAAAATATTTATATCCCAAGTGATGACCTGCACAACCCCATTTTATGTTCATTTCAATGCCAGAATATGAATATGTAAGCCAATTGAATACGTAAAATGCTTATACATAAAGCGCGAGCATAATAAAGTTTTAACTGCTAAACTACAGTCGAGCCTCTCAATAGGGCGCCTCTCGGGGGAGTAGGGGAAATTTTTCTCGGAAGCACGCTACCCCCACCAATGTCCTCCGCACATTGAAACTTTTGCCCTTTGCCTCTCAATAAGGCGCTTTTCAACGCGGAGGCTAGAAGATGAGTCATTTTATAGAAGAATTTAAAGAACTTACCTATTACATAAATAACCATATTAATCCTAGGATTATAGGCAAATTTTCTTTCCCAATTGCGATTTTTAAATGATCTCTCGGTTTATTTACTCTAGAGGAATAAAATAGAGGAATAAAATGTGCCACTTCCGGTACCACGGTCCACTTAAGCCCTGTACTCGAGGAAGACACGCGAAAGCTGATCACGATGTAAACCTTCGACCGAACTTGAGATTATTTTTTCTGATAATTTCTATGTTGCATAACGGCCTTTCCTGCACTCTACTTTCTATTTCATCTTCAATGCAATTGTTTACCGCAAAGAGTTTTTGCGTCACCACAGAAGAAGGTAGGTGGTATGTATTGAAGCTGAGATCCGGAATATCGAAGTGTACATTTGTTACGACGACGATCTCGAGGGTGATTTGTTTCCGTCGTCCTGCCATACCGATACTGAACTTCGTCATTTCCTGCCGAGCCTCAAGACTCGATTGCATTGGGTATGCAACGGGTGTTTCGTCGACTTTCAACGGCCATAAATCTCATAGCACTTCAAAGAAGACTCGCGATTCAAGAAGACTCCCGTTACACAGGTATACAGGTTCGAGGATGCCGAACCTTAATGATCCTTTCTGAAATTACCTGCAGTTGGATTTCCTTGGGTGGAGGTCACCGTGTGAACCACATTCCACAAAGTCAGATAATAGGAGATTTAAACTAACCGCAAAAGAATACTTACACTTATCCAAAAAGAAGATAATTACCTATGACTTGGAGAATTCATTATTATCTAACAAAACTATCGGAAAGGATTCAAAAGAATTTGTAATTTACTTCACTATGTACTTTGAAGGCTCTCAAATTTTAAATGCTTTGAATTCAGAATTAAATGCTCAGTTTTTAATGTTTTAAAGAAAAAAATCTTTATCTTTAAAAGATTCACTTTTCTTTTTATTTTTATTTTAATTATAGAGATGTGCACCTGTCCGATCGAATTACCAGTGCAAATTGGTACCTTTTTGGCCAAGTTTAGAACACCGAATTTTTCGAAATTGAGCTTAATTCTAGAAGGAATTAAAGCTTCTAAGTTCTCTTCGAAAGTAAGATTTCTCGAAATCTACTTATATTCAATGAGAGCTTAGAAGCTTTAATTTTTTCTAGAATTAAACTCAATTTCGAAAAATTCAGTGTTCTAAATTTGGCCAAAAAAGTACCAATTTGCACTGAAAATTCGGTCGGACGGATGCACACCTATAATTTTAATATTTCGGAAAAGTTTTTGCAAAACGGGAAATGAGCAGGAACCATACAATTCCAATTTAAATTATTTTTTATGAGATTTTACTTTTATTACCTCTTTAAAATGTTTTTACTTGAGCGGGAAAACATCAAATGAAAACGTATCCAACTGTGACTCACCTGAAACAAAAAATATAGGACTATTAGTCATGTGAATTTATTTTTTTATATGAAAAGAAATTCAGATAAACAATAATAATGCTTTTTTATTTCTATATGAAAAACAAAAAAAAAATGAAGAATCGAAAGGACATTGAAGGTCGTTTCTACACATAAATTCAGTAAAAGTGTTTGCTTAAGACTCTAAGTTTTTCTGTACCAGTCATAACTTTCAGGTGTAAAGCCTCCAGCATCCAGAAGCGCGTTGAGATAGTAACTTAAATTGACGAGCATGACTAGTTGATTTCATGCTTCGAATTCACAACGTGCATCTATTTATCCGGTTTTCCTTCACACGCAATTGATGCACTCTTTCTTCTATATTTTTTGCAATTATATTTCTTTATCAGGCAGAAAATGATTGTCGGTAGTTGACCACGAGGCAATAAACTTGTTACATGGAATTATTGCACTAAGAAAAATAATATGCTATCGAACAAGGGCGACAGTGCGGGCCATTGATTCCATAGCATTTTTTTTTTCTATGTATAAAATTATCATATTTTGGAAATATCTTCATCGTAAAGTGCATGAATTTTTCTAAAAGCTCATACGAGTTATGATGCATTATAAAGCAGGGAAACTCTTCATCTTTGCATTCAAAATATGTATTTTAATAGCCTTCATGGAATAACTTCACACTGGATAATAATTTATGAATAATATTCAAGATATTATAATATTCTCTTAAAAATAGAATTCTTTACTAGTCATATTACGAGACTAGTTTCTTTGAAAACTTAATATTCATAAAATATAAAAACTTATAATGAGGTTTCATATGAAGTAAATAAATCATAACTTCTGTTCAGCAACCTTCAGTGCACTCTTTCTGTTTACTTTATGTTTCATATATGGTTCAATCATGCAGAACTTTCAATTGTTTCAAACGTCAATTTTAGCAAAAAGGAAAGTTTAATCAAGTTCCAGTATAATTGCATGTAACACTTTTCTTGATTAATTCGAAAATCGCAGTTAAGTTGCATTCCATGTTCAAGATATCGTGGAACAACTGAACAAAAGTTTGATATGCCGTTATCTCAAAGTAGCAGTCATTTAAATACAAGCAGATTGTGATCATTCACGAGATCAATAGATTTACATTCAACTTGTTCTCACATAACTATTGTATACAATTATCAGCGAATTGCCTTCACAACAAACTTATACGAGTCTATCGAAATCATTTGAAATATCGCATGCAGAATCATTTGCTTGTCATTTTGCAAAACAAACTATTACCCAATTATTGCGTTTCGAGTTCCTATTCAGATTATTGATAAGCAAGATGATTTCCATAAAATCAAAATATCATTTGTGTTTCTCTCTTCATGAAATATAAATAACAATTAGTCTATATCACTGGGAAACATTTTTAGAGTGTTTTTATACACAGATTCTTGAAAAGTGATATACGATGAGTCTTGAGCGGTCGTCACACTCGATAAGTGGCGGCTATTTTAAAACTTAAACGTGAGTTTAAAAAAAGTGAGGATTTCTAACTTAAAATCCAAAGAGAAGTTTGAAGGTGTGAATACGTAACACCATCTTAACAGCTTTGCAAATCAATAGTTATAACTTTCGTAGATCTTAAATAATGTACTCGATGCGTGAATATTTACAACCTTTCAAAGTCGTAAATTTTTCTTTGCATATTCCCTAAGGCCAACGAGAAAATTACGTATTTACAAAACACTTTCGTTTTCTCGGAGACAAATAATTTCTTGAGCAGAAGCCAAAGATTTTGTTTAAAAGACTTTTTTTCTCGTTGCGTAATGAATAAAATTTCAAATAATTTCTATTTCTTTCTCGCGGTGGAAAATTCCTTTACCTTTAAATAAAAACGAGACAAGTCTTCAATAACACGTTTTCGCTCCGAAAAAAAATGAGAGGAAAAACGAAGAAGAAGGCGGGATGAGCGAGGCTAAGATGCGAGATGAAAAAGAATGAGTGAGGTAATGAAATGACGAAAGAGGAAACGTAAGAGACTGGGTCATCAGTCATCATTCTTGTGGTAGGCGATAGGTATTTTTGAACCTGCAAGTTTCCAGAGAGAAAAAGGACGATTAAAGAAGGACGAATGAGGAAGTGCGTATGTAAAAAAAAGAGTATAAGAATTTAAAAAAAAAAAAGTTTCAACTTACTGAAGGTAATAATTAATATAATGTTCAATAAACTACATTTATAATCTTGCGATGAGGTTTTATGCGGACCTTATACGAATAGAAAAAAATTAGAAGGTGAAAGCATCAGCCGCAAGAGATAAGTCAATGAACTACAACTTATTGCCTTCATTAAAATATAGATAAAGCATTTTTTCCCGATTTAAATGTTCACTAGTTAGTTATAGAAAACAATGTGTGTCTTCAAAAGATTTCAAAATATTTTAAGAGTTCTAAAACGAATTTGAAATGATTTTTAGAAGTTTTCTAGGAATATAAAGAATATTACAAAGATGTTGAGGAATTTTCAAAGTTTTCAAAAGTTTCTGAAAAACGAAGCAACCTCTTAGTTTTTGTGTTACGTTTTTAGTTGATTTCTTTCCACTATCTTTAAACAACCTACAAATGAAATGTAATTAATTTCGTCCTCGTCTTATACGGTTTGGAAGCTCCTTAAATAAATACTCATGTCATTAGTCCCTCGAGGAAGCGGGAATGAAATTCGAACTACAAAACAAATCGAAGAAGGAAAAAGGAATCAATAAAGAATGGTGAAAGTGGAGAAAAGGATAAAACAAGAAATCATGGAATGAACAATCAACGCGAGAAGGAAAGGATGGTTTTGCATTCTGTCTCGAGTCGTTTCGTATTTATATGCCTGCTGGACTAGGGCCAGCATCATCAGACCCCAATTTGAGAAGTCTCGGATCGGAAGGAATGGTCAACCAAGACTGTTTGTTCCATTTGTATGCAACATTTCAAAAGAAGAAGACAAATGTGTCGACGTTGATCCAAAAAGTTTTTTCCAGACTAAAATTAGACAAACAAAACCTTCGAAGTTGCACATGTGTAAAATTACTTCCCAAGAGGCAAAACATTGTTGCATAATATTATAGAAGAAGGTAATTCGAACTATACGAAAGCCACAAAAAATGATATGTAATTTCTTAATATTAACGAACAAGCTAATGTGAAGAATTGTCAATGATCAAGGCCAGTAACGTTGACATTTTCGACAGAGGAGACTAGGACAATACGCAGACACGCGTGTCTCTCGACATTCGACCTGGTTGCCAACTGGTTATCGTACAATGTGCTGGCACTGTTAATTGTAAAGAGGCCGTGATTGTGGGTTCAGACTTGTCTATTTGAAGAAAGAACACTTGTAAGCCACCTTTCTTCCGACTTGACTGGCTAGTCTGGTTAGTCTGGTTCACATCTTCGGATCTCACAAAAAGAACAAATTAAGAATACTTCAAAAAGGTCTTTGCTATAATTCTCTTTTAAATGAATTACCCTCATTAATCTAAAGTCATCCTCAACCACTCAATTGCTAATAACCAACGTTCATGGTCTATTTAAACAATATTTTACAAAGAGAGTGTTTAATTATGAAATTTGTCAAACATTATCAATTCAAAGATCTAAAAATTTACAATTAATTAAGCAAAGAATACTTTTAAACGTATAGCAACTCTCGTTAAGGCCTTGCTTTGAAATCTCTCTAGAATTCACCGAGATCATTATCTTCTCGCGACAAATTACAGAATTATGACAATTGTCTACTTTCTCTAAATCATTTGGAACTTTTACCTTTTCAGATTTTATTAAACCAGGACGGCTGTTTAAAGTTTTTTTTAAGAATTTCAATAGAATTCAAAAGATTTGAAGCGATAAAAAAATCGTGTTTTTTTTTTCAAATGTTTGTGAAAGGATTCGATAATGTAATTTGAAAGAAACAAAAATATAAAAATAAGGTTTTTTTAGAATTCGCCGATCTAAAAACGAATGAAATTATAGCTTTTTAACTCAATATTTCATTAGAAATACATACTTCAAGTAATCACAAAAAATTCACGGTCATTTCCAGGTTTTCCTGTCCAGCGGCCACTCTGCAAATTCTTATTAACAACAAATAAAACATACAGAGTTTAGCTACCAGCTGGTAAAAATAAAATTAAAAGGGAATGCGACATCTAATTAACGCGCAGCTTTTATTGCTTTCACAGGTGCAATGACCTCAGTGAGTAATCGAAAGAAATCTGATTTGTAACACGTAACACGTTCCAAGAGAATGTCTTTCCTACCAGGTTTCATTCATTCTTTGATTACTTATTTCGCAAATGTAAATTTTCGCCGTAAGAGAGTAAAATTGCTGATTATTTTTAAAAGTCTAATGATCCCGGTTGGGTTGGCATATCTCCATATAAATTTCTTTCCAACTCGATCGCGAAGCAAACGAAAGCCAAAGTATGTCAAAGCCAGCCATTCGCCTCAAAAGAAATTCTTATCTATCGCATATGGAAATAATAGTTATATAATAATTGTGCAAATTTTGCCTGTATGTAGATCATTAGATCAGTGTGTTAATTAACACTTTCGGCTACATAACATTACTACGCGATATAGTTTATTATCGAATGATAATATATTTGTTGGGTAATTATGATAGTAATTAGATATGAGCACATGTCTAAACAGGTTCGACCGCAGCACTTTTTTCCAAGATCGCTAATTTTTCAAGTGAGATTGCGATTTTAGCAGTATGTAATTAAAACCCAAAGTGTGATAAGCAGCCTACATAAACACAGACGAATCTATTACCAAATCTATTACCATCAATTGTCCAAGAATATCACATTGTATAGCAAAATAATGGAGCCGAGTTTTGGTCTTATAACTCTCAAGTCTAAACTAACAACAGCTCCAATTCGAGAACAGATAAGCGAATAAATCTTGAAAATCTCTGAAAGGTAACATCGAAAAGAAAATTCAGTCTGGAAGCGAATGAAAGAAGCCCGAAAAGATAACAACTGCGACAAGAAGACAGATTTTCTCAATGGGAAAAAGTATTGAAAATCGTTTAGGATTTAGTACGATCAGACGATAAATCGAGTTTATCGGGCAAATATCTTCGAGACTAGGAGACTGGGACACAAGACGTGTACTTCTATTGGAAGGGAAAAGGACGTAGCGGACATTGAAATGAATGACTTCGTCTCTGAGACTCGGAGAAACCGACAGGCTCGCAGAGATATTTGCAGACAGTCGCAGAGCAAGACTCCCGGGACTTGGTAACAAAAATAGTAACTGGTAGGCGAGGTGGACCAAGATCGAAAGTGGCACTGAACACTGGCTTTGGTGACCTAGGTGGCACACGATTATCCAAAATTTGTCTTTTTCCACCAACTTTTCTCCGACCTAACTCCACCTGAACTTGGTCCAGATTCGCTTTCTCAAAAAACTTCAACTAGCCTATTTCAATTTACTGCCACATCATCATCTAAGGTTCACCATCTATAAGGCAACATCCCTTAATTACATAAAGACGACTTTCAAAACTTCAGACCCGCCCCCACCTAAAAACAAAAAGACCAACTTTTAAGAGAAGCTTCGCTCGGACACGACACCACTTGCACTCATCGAAAATTGTTTTCTTGACACCCTTGATACGCAATATACTATATTCTTTTTCATTCTAAATAGAGCATAGAAAGCAGACAAGAGTCTTTCTGAAATGACTTATTCGAGGCCTTTAGTTATTTTCCAACTCTCACGTGGCTCATCGAAGACTTGGAACAACTATCAAGCAGATAACTTTTCATTGTGTTTGGCCGAAGACGAGAGGGCCCCATTCGTAAGTTTCTCTAACATAGAAGCGCAAAGCAAATGGGAAGGTAAATTCCGATATAATCCGCGATACCGCAGGCAGGCATTGCACTTTACAACGGAGGCAAAAGGCCTGCCAAGTTAATGGGCTGCTCTCTGGCACCGGTACTGGCTTTCTTCGCCTCGAGTAACTTCGTGCTTTTGAGCCAACACCTCCTACAACACTTAGGACCAGGACAGGAAGTACTTTGGATCTATCGATAGTGCTCTTGTAAATTTTCATTCAGGATCTAATTACCTGCGACAGCTCAGTGTAATTTAATTACATTATGTAATAATCGCTCCTAGTTTGCTGTTGCTTTCCTCCAGCGAAAAGACCTCTAATGACTCTGTAGATTGTAGAAGTCAATACGTAGACTGTATATACAGTATACAACGAGAAAACTCACTTTTGTGGGCAAATAACAACGTAATGTCGTATACGTGCTTCAACGACTTTGGTCAATAACAAAGTTATGTAATTTTACTCCTAGCTCTTAGGGCTGATCTTTTCGTCCGTGTGAATGTGAACTGTGAAGTCTGCGGCTGAAAAATCCGTGTTTAGACTCGTTAGCCATTATGGAAACGTTTCCAACTATAATCAATGTTGTATAGTTCTTAGAATTGGATAATTTCATGATTTCCTAAAATTAAAGTCTGTATGTGAGAATTATGTATAATACAATACTGTTGATCCAGATTTAAAAAAATGCTTTAGGATATCAAAATAATAAATAAATAATACCGGTAAATATAGAGACCGGACGAATCGCCACCCTACACATACAGGGTGGTCACAACATTCAATTTTTCAATTTCCCTGACATTTCCCTGACAGAAAAGGATTAAAAGTGCGAACAAATTTTCAATAATAATGTTATTGAAAATTTTCAACGTATAATATCACTTTATATCTTTTCAAATTTAAAATCACTTCAAATCACTTAACCCTCATCAGTCCTTAGAGTAAAATTTACACTATTTTCAAATTTACCGCACAATTATTCTATTTGAATACTTGAAGAAAGGCGAATATTTCTCTACCCAAAAATATTCGAATCAAGAAGAAAAAGTTTTCAGTCTTGAATTAATATTTCCTCATTGATTCCATATGAAAGAAATTTAAATTATATTTAATTTACCTCAGAGTGATGGTTGAAAAGTTCTGAACGTTCAAATGAACGAATTTTTGTATTTATTGTATTTTAAACTTGAAACAGTTTTAAAA
>JAUESH010000024.1:17432583-17455567 GCA_032275165.1 Synergus magnus
CAAAAATGCCGACCGCTTTCCGAAAATGCCGACTCGGCACGAACATTTGGGGGGGTGTCACACCCCTCACACCCCCCGCTCGCTACGCCCCTGTGGCCGATGCAATATGTTGTTTTTCAAAAGAAATAAGACAAGTATTTTCCGTTTTGAAAAAAAATACTCAATATTCGTGAAGATGTATTTGAATTTTTAAAATTGTCTTTAAAAAAATTGTATTTAAATCACCATAACTTTTGACCTGATCTTGATACTAAAATTGTCTCCCTGCATCTGGTAGAGTTTTTAGTTTTCTTTCGAAATTCAGAAGAATATATAAAAAATACTAAATATTACCAAAATGGTGGCAGTTTTTCTGAAAATATTCAGTCGATTTTTTCAAAAGCCCCACTTTTCTTTTGTTCCAATTTTTTTGCTTAATTGGTATGTACTCGTATGAGAAAGATATCATGTAAACATAAGTTTAAAATAAAACAAAAGAAAGCAAAAAATTAAATTAGTTTCAATTAGAATCTTTTCTTTCTTTTTTTTTTTTTGAAAAAAAATTCTCATGACTACAAAAGTGGCTTAGCCCACATAAACCTACATGATATCTTTCTCATATGAGTACCAATTCAGCAAAAGAATTTCAGGAAAAAAGATAGGGTTTTTGAGAAAATCAACTTTAAATATTTTGAGTTTTAGTTTTTTTTTCAAAATGGGAAATACTTGTCGCCTTTTATTTCTTTTGAAAAACAACATATGTGACATGCGCCGAAGAAAGGAGGCTTACTCTCTGAAAAAATCGATATCGAGGTTTTTACACCTTTCGATAGTTTTTGAGTTGCTATTTTTAAAAAAACCCCGATATCAATTTTTTCAGAGTAAGCCCCCTTTCTTCGGCGCACGTCACATATGTATCGGCGACTGATTCTGCAATTTAAAACTGCACTGCTTGCCTGATTTGAAAAGGATTCGGTCAGTTCCAAGTGTCAATGATATCGCAAAGGTTAATGCAACGATCCTATATATACTGTATAGGTATTATAGTGGAGCGATGCTAACAGGACAATTTACTTTTATCAACCGATTGATGATACTAAATAGCGATGAATTTGCGTTTTTTTCAATATGAATTTTATTGCTTCTCTCGATATCTGACAGTAGAATCAAAGGAAAACGTAATATTATAACATTTGCGAAATAAAACCAGACTATAAAGAATGCAATCATCTTTAGAGGACATCACACAATTTTATTTCTTTCCCTACGTGACAACAGTCTAGAATTGAAGATGACACAAAATTATCCTGACCTTTGAGAGTTTTAAATTATCTTTATAATACAAACTAACGTACTTGAGCTCGAGATTCAGTTGACTTACAATTAACTATTAACTCAGCTTTACTTAACTCAATTCCAATCGAGTTTGCGCAATAAAAATAAAATATTTAAAATGAGCAACAGGGTCATTGTCACAAAGTTTAATTTTTGATGTCCCTACCATATGTCACAAATTTTAAGCCTTAAATAGGCTCTATTTAATTTTGTATACACTTATTTAAATGTTTATTATGATCAATTTGATTTTAATTATTACAAATTTAATTTTATTAATATTTTAAATGAATTTTATCATTAAAAAGTATTACGCATGTTTAACAAATAGTTCACAGTGTTATTTTTGCATCAAATATTATTTGTGTCCATCGAACTTCAAAAGTGCTATTAATATAATCATGGACGCTTATTATTTGATCCCACAATCGTCTTTGTATCTCTAAAATAGTCCTCTTTAATTTTCTAATACTAATCAATTTCAATTTTCACGTTAAAAATGCAATTTATTTCAATTCGAAAACTTAAGTCAAATACAATGACTCAACTATTGACTACAGGTAGTGATCTGCAGATTGCGTTATATTAAAAAAAACTTTGTTAAAAGCACGCGTGGCACGCTAATTTTGGCTGGTTACTAATAAATTAGATTTAAATCATTTCGAATATACTTGATCCTAATGAAGAATTATGATTTACTTTCAGTTTCCGGTAGTTCCAGTAGTGGATATACTTAGGTCAAGATCCTTTTATCAAGTTTGAGTGACTAGTTATCAATCATCATCTGTCAATAAGGTTTTAATTTGGCCGCAAATATGAGTGAAGAAGCTATAATGCTAGACTAGGAAGGCATGAAGTAATAGCTAGTGAGCATCTCGAAAGCTATCAAGTCAACACGAGTGGTCGCCGAGTAGATTGAGTTCATACATGTGGATTCAGATTGTGGGGACTGCCGGTATTAGTTCGTCGACTGCAACGCGTATCGGTTGGTTCGTATTTGTAGCCAGCCAGTCTTTCCAGTAGTCTTGTTCTTGCTCGGCTCTTGGCCTCAGCAGCAACTTTGCTGGCTGGTTTTTGTTCTTCCACGAAGAACCATCATCGAGTTCTTAATATCGGACCCTCATGTACCAAGTGCTCCATTCTTTGATCGGACGGTACAGTACCGTTACTTTTCTCGTCGGAACATTTTTCAACTCTAATTGCCTCACTTTTAGTTGATCAAATTATTATGCTTCGAGTGATCATCGACATAATTGAAATTTTAAACTACCCGGCTTGACGGCTTCCTCAACCAAACGATCAGTCAATTGATCCCATACAGGAGTGCAATTATCGGTAGGATCATTTTGCCATTTTTATTTCTCGATTTCTTATCAATTAATTGTATTAAATGATTGCTGATTACTACCTACATTTTATTGCAATTTGGTTTTAACGAAATTCTTTGAATTTCTCATTACCTATTTTGAATTTTGTCTACATTCCTCATGCAAAATAATACTAATTTTAGATACTTTTTATTTGAGTATAAGAGGTGTAATAAATTGTAATCTGTCATTTGTCACTCCACGTGTGGATTCAGATGCCTTAAGGGAAGTTGAGTAAATGATGCGTGAGTGTCTCTTTGATAATATGATTGAAGTCGATGAATTCACGCGATGATGCAATGTTTACACAAAGTTTGCGCGAAGCCTGTAGTTTTACAAAGCAAGCAAAATTTGAGGAAGTGTACAAATGCATTTAAAGTATATAGTGTACTGCGATTGGTAAATTCCGAAACATTCCAAGTTTTAATAAATAATCAAGTAGTACAGACTTCACAGTCTTTTCCCTGTTTTTCCAAATTTTTTTTTAAGAATTCCTCTTTTCCCTGTGTTTAAGAAAATTCCCATTTTCCCCCTTCAAACTATTTTTGGTTGCAAGTACATATATTATAAGAATGCAGTCTTCTCAAATTTTAGGCTTCAGTCCTTCAAAAGTTTCCAAATTTTGCTATGTATTTTCTAATCTGAAGTAAATCGCTGCAGTGGAAAAATATTGATAAGCCGAGATAATGACCCTCAAAGATTACAGTTCTTGAGCTTTCCAACTCTATCTTATCAAAATACGAATCTAAAAGACTTTGATTTGATCCCAATAATGGTAATATCCAAAGAGATTTCACAGTTGATCGTAAGTTTTTATATAAATAAGTAGAACATGTCAACTGATAGCCTGCAAATTTGATACCCTTTAGTATATCAACCGCAATTTCCCTCCCCGACTTAAAAACCTCTTAATGAAAACAGAATCTTTGTATAAAATTACCTAGGATTAAACCCGCAAACTTTCTAAGATGACATACAATTCTTCTAAAATTAGAATAAACATATTAATAACAGTATTCTTTTCATATTTGCAGGGAGACTTGGCATTGAAGTAAAAGATTTCTAGAAAGTACGAAAATGGTAGTAGCTGAAAAAGAGGAGTCGAAACAGGCTTCGAACTCCGACCTGAGTAATACAAGCTCAAATGCAAGATGCGACTCGAACGATCGTTCTTATGAACATCAAAATGATGCCGATTTGCACAATCAAACTCCTAGTACCAAAATCAACAAAAATTCTTTGCTACTGGGTGCTAATCAGTTACCGCTCGAGATTTTAGCTGATGGAAACCAGATCAAAGCACAAAAGGCGAATGGCCTGAGTGAAAATGATAGGAGAAAGTCTGGTACAGAGGATCTGGAGAATGGGCCTTGCAATGGGGAGGATGATCCACCGGACGGAGGAGTAAGGGCATGGTCGATTATGATCGGCAGCTTTATCATCAATGGAGTTCTTTTCAGTGTTATCAATAGCTATTCTATTATTTATGGAGATTTAAACGCAAGAATGATAAGCGATGGAATTAATGACACCGCATCAAAAGCTTGTAAGTTTCACCTATTTTCTCGTTTTCAGGGTGTCTAGCGGACCGGGAAACCGGGAAAACACCGGGAATTTTATTTGATCGGGGAAAAACCAGAAAAAACCCGGGAATTTCATTTAGGACTTTATCTTCTTTTTATTCTATTTCTACGTTATCTACAATCGCAACGTTCCTTCGTTATACATAAGATTTCTTTCAAAATATAAAAAAAATATTGTCCATAATGAATAAATTAAAAATATTTATACCAAGCGACAGAAAAAATCTTGAATTTCGAAATACACAAAAAATACACATTTTTAATATACCTGAAAAGGATGTTAAACTTGAATGATATCGGTTAGCAAAACTTATATAAACTGATAAAAACGCAGAATTGCATCAAAATTGACATTAATTGTCAACCTTTTCAGGTAAATTATAGCTAAAAATATATTTCAAACAACCATAGGAATCTTTAAGTTACAAAAAATGTTTTTTTTTATCTATTTCGAAATTCAAGACTTTTTTCTGTCTACCTGTATAAATGTTAAAACTTTTTCGTCAGAGATTCTCTTTATATTGTATAGAAGAAATCCTGTGGATATTATTCCAGGAAAATAAAATCTTTCAGGGCCATTTCAGACCATTAATTGTAATGAAGTTACAAATGTTTTCATTCTTTCATACAATTTTTTGTTTTCATAAGATTTTTTTGCCTTTACTTTGTATTTTTTCCAATCGAAAACTGAGAAAATTTATTTGCAGACCTAAAACGGTCTAGCAAAAACTATAAACAATTTGTTGATTTTCAAGAATCACAAAAAGACATCTATAAATTGGTCGGAGGAAAAAAAATTTCACCGAATAAAACCGGGAAAAACCCGGGAATTTCAAATTGCCTGATCAGTAGACATCCTGATTTTTCAATTACACTACTGTCGAAAATTCTCGATACACCTATCGTGAGATTTAAAAAATAAACAGTTGCAAAGCTTATGAAATTCCGCGTCAACACACTAGCGATAACGGCTGACTTTTTACATAAACACGATTTGGCGTTTTAAGTCATATTTCGAGAACGCGTGAAGATTGTTTAAATTTATTAGATTAAATTAAAGATGAGAATTCAAAGATAGCATGGTATATATATTTCAGATTTTTTCTATACTTCTTTAGGTCATGCCATGAGTTAAAGTCAGTCATAATTCAATTATGATTGACTGATATCTGTTCAATTATTTGGTTGAAAATTCATCTTTTTCCTTTTAAAAGCTTTTTATATCGAATTCAATAAATATAGTATCTGTATTAATTTTAATCAAAAGAATGTATTCCTAATTATAAACTCCATCACACATAGTAGTTTAATTAACGATTAATTATATGTTTTTAGCGACAGTCTGGACAAAAACAAATTAATCAGAAACACAGAAACTATGAAAAATTGTAAAGTCCTCATATGATGAACTTTGTAATTGAAAGACAATTCAAATGTAGATCAATAGTAATAAACCATAATTGAGATTAGAGGCCGTAGTGACGCCAGCATAGAATTATTCATTTGCTTGATTTTTTTTATTTCTGTCAGAATTTAGAATCAGTTAGTACAAAAATGATTTTGTTAAAGGTTGGAGAAAAAGTAAATCTTCGTAAATTCTGTTCATACATACAATTGATTTAAAATTTGATCGAGTGTTCTATTTATTTCTTTAATGATCTAATTTGCATTGCAATTAAGTTTATGATGCAAAGTTTCTGAAAGAAATACATAAAGCATTCTAATCTTCATTATACATGCCAATTGCATTTGTATAAGAATAGTTATGCACTTGAAATAAATAAGAGTTTGAACTGGTCAGTGAACTGCACTATCGTACATATTATAAAACTACTTCAGAATTGATAAAGAGTAATAGACATTAGTCGTTGGAATAAATTAGTGGTTTTCATCTTATATTAATTTTCTGCTTTCAAAAATACATTCTTCTTAGTTAAGAAATTCATTGCACTGGTTAAAAATGTACATTTTTTGTTTTATATTCTTCTATTTAAATAGTAATTATAGATAAACTATTTCTTTTTCAACTGACTATGTTTAAGAATCGTTTTTATAATAATTACAACTACATATTCTATTGAACCTTCGAAAAGTATTCGAAAATCCTCTCTTGACAGTGTACATAATTAGATAAGAGGATAAAAATACATGTTCATCATGTAATATACATACTGCGTATTATTGCTTATATATGCGTCATGAATTATCAGTTTACCAACAAAAAGTAAATTCCATTGTTTAACCACAATTTCAAATTGAATTATTCCATAAAGACGTCGTCGAACTTTTGGAAAAATTTTCTTTAGAGAACGATATTTTTTTTTAATTTGATACTTTTAAGATCAGAATTGTTCAGATGATAGAGCAAGTAACTTTCCGATGCAGGCACCAAAACTTTAAAATGTTACACGTACGATATAAATAGATACTGAGACTAAGGGTCTAGTTTACGCAGAAGACAAACTTTCTTATCTATAAAGTAAAGTAATAGTAATCTTCAACCAAAGCAGATGAACTTTCAGTGTAATAGTTTAGTTTCCATCTAAAAAGATCAATTTTCAACCAAAAAGATGATTGTTTAAAAAAATATATGTTAGCCAAATTTTTGTCAAATTTTAAAATATTTTTCAAGTAAAAATAAAATTCAATAGATCGCTTCCCTTCACGTAAATAATTCCAGATATATACCCATTTATATCCCTTCTAATTTTAAAACGACTTAAGCTCTATGAATATTATATTCTTATACGAATAGATTGAAACATGTGTTCGTTTTAGTAGAATAAACATGTAATTGTACGTCCTTAAACGAGAGGATTAATTGAGCCATCAGATGATGAAAGATATCCTATTGGACTATATCGTATGGTCTTTAAAGTCTTTTTAAGTATAATTAGTCTCGATTTCTTTTTATCATTCACAATTCGCCAAATTTCGGTTGCAAGGACATGAATCATTTAGTTGTAATTTTGTGAATAATTTAATGAAGATTGTAGACATAAAAGTCTTGAGAAGTTCAAGACTCAAGAAGTTCATTCAAGATTTATAGTACTGGAACTTCAAGTCTGCCTTCAATTTGACAATCACCCGTAAATTAAATGAAGGGTTTATTCTGCAATTCTTATTTAAGGGTGTTGGATCCAAGTTTTAGCCAGAAAATTCAAATTCTTCATTTTACTAAGTAAATATTATAACCAGACATTTTTTTCACTCTATATTGGTACTTATTTTTAAAATAGAAATATGCGTATAGAGCGAAAAAAATGCATAATTTAAATACTTTTCGTATAAAATGAAACGATTGGATTTTGAGCTTATATCTCGAATTCATTTTAAGCAAAAAGTATTAAAATTAGATATTTTTTCGCTGTATAAGCCCATTTATATTTCAGAAAAGAGTACATATATAGAGCGAAAAGATATTTATTTCTAATATCTGATGAGTAAAATAAGGAAATTGATTTTTGTCGTTAGCACCTGGTTCCAACACCCTTAATATACTAAAGTACAAATTTTAGATTTAAATCTTTTAGGCAAAACTTTATTTCATGAGATAAGTTAATATAAGGTAATTTTTAGTTAAATAAAAAAGTTATTCGCTTTATTAAATATCTGGGACTCGAGGCGGCCATATCAGAAGCTTGAATTAAGTTCAATTAACCTTAATTATTTAATTTCTCTTTCATTAACATACAAGTGAATTGCAAATAAAGTCATGTGCTCGATTGTGCATTAATTGATAGAAAAATGAAATTGACTTTCATTCTGTAATAAAAGTACAGCTCAACATTTCTTCTACTAATCTTTGCTGTAGAATATTATAAAACTTGATGTCTTTCTAACATTCGAAAACTTTGCAATCTCTGCAAATATTATTTATGTTGCATTAGATTAGAAAATGATGTATGAGGCAAACGCCCTGGGTTACTTATTGAGCTAAATCACAATTTATTACTCATCAATTAAACAATCATTAATCACAATAGGGGTCAAGTAACTCTACTGATTTTCTGCCAATGCACAACAAGATTCTAATATCTACATCTTAATTCTTATATAACATCTAATTATTTCATACATCTCAATAAATGCATTAAGTATGTAATATGCTTATGCAATAACTATTTTTCATTTTTTTCAGCCCTCGTAGGATCTTTACAACTGGGTACTACATTTTTTATGTCGCCTCTTGCTGGAATTCTCACAAATAAAATTGGAATTCAGATGACAACGTTTCTAGGAGGCTTAATTGCCGCTGTGGGGATGTTTCTATCCTCATTTTTTCTGAACAAGGTATATTATTATCATTCACACTTTTACTTTTATGCGTTATTTATCTTAAGGGTGTTAGATCCAAGTTCTCATTTCAAAATTCCGTCTCTCCATTTTACTCAATGAATATTAGAAATAGATATTTTTTCGCTCTACATTGGTACTCTTTTTTAAAATCGAATTGTGGCTACAGAGTGAATTTTTTTATTTCAATACTTTTTGCGTAAAATGAAGAATCCAAATATGTTTGAAATTTGAGTGTTTCATTTTACACAGAAAGTATTAAAATTATAAATTTTTTTGCTCTGTACCCAAATTCTATTTTAAAAATGAATATTGTTACAGGAGCGAAAAAATATCTAATAATAATATTTGTTAAGTAGAATGATGAAATCAATTTTTTAAATTAGAACTTGGATCTAACGCCCTTAAAATATATTTAATTACATTTTTTGTAAATAAACTAGTTGACTCGTTTTTTATATTTATTTATTACTGTAGGTTGAATGTCTGTACTTGACGTATGGAATTATGTACGGAGTGGGAGCAAGTTTAGCCTACGCACCGAGCTTAGTAATTCTAGGACACTATTTTAAGCGATATTTAGGACTTGTAAATGGAATTGTGACCGCAGGAAGTTCCATTTTCACTATTCTTATGCCATATCTGATGAAATACATTCTTGAAGAATTTAAATTAAAAGTGCTTGTAATATTCTTGGGTTCCCTTACTTGCATTGTTATGGCATGTGCTTGTCTATTCAAACCGGTTTCTGGTAAATATCGGTTTACAATAATACAATACTATACAATAATACAATACCAAAGTACTAATTTAAAATTCCTTTAAAAAATGTTACACGTCACTAATTTGTTTTCTCTGCTTTCAGAACCTCTATCACCAGTAGTTGAGAAACCCAAAAAAACACACAAGGAAACTTTTTGTGAAAAACTTAAAGGGATTGTTAATTTATCTATTCTGAAAAGAAAGAAATACCTAATATGGGCCACTGCTATGCCTATCGCCCTCCTTGGGTAAGTCGCTATTTGCAAATTAAACGTGTTTCATGTCTGAAAGCGATAGAATTTAAAGCGATAAATACAATCGATGGAAAACTAAAGTTTTAAGAGTCTTGGATCACTTCATTTTTTTTTTTTACAAATATTATAATTAGACATTTTTTATCCTTTAGTAGAACTCATTTTTTGAATGGAGGTATGCGTATAGAGCGAAAAGATTTATAACTTCAATACTTTTCGTGTAAAACGAAACGATTGGATTTTGAGATTAGATCTCGAATTCGTTTTAAGCAAAAAAGTGTTAAAATTAGACATTTTTTTTCTCTCTGTAGGTACATTTCTATTTAAGAAAAGAGTATATTTACAGAGTGAAAAAATATTTAATTCTAATATTTGTTGAGTAAAATGGAGAGATTGAATTTTAAAGTGTTCTACACAAAGAATCTCATTTTGAAGGTTTCTTGATAAATTAAAAAAAAATCGCAATTGCAGGTATCAGACGCCATACATTCACATAGGAAAATTCGTAGAAATGCATTTTGGCAAGGACGCCAATCAGACTTTGCCAATTATGTGTCTTGGTGCCACGTCTGGAATCGGTCGTCTAATATTTGGGTATATTGCAGATTTACCACGTGTCAATAGAATACTATTGCAACAGGTGAGATAATAAATACTACATAAGATAAAGAGAGTTAAGGACAGACTTCGCAGTCTTTCTCCTATTCACCTGTTTTCCCCTTTTTAATCTACAGATCTCTTTCATGTGTTTGGGAACTCTAATGATGTTGATGGCGTTTACTTCATCTTATCCAGTTTTAATAATAATTTATCTCTGTATGGGTTTATTTGATGGATGTTTTATATCCCTTTTGGGTCCAATCGCTTTCGAAATTTGCGGTCAAAAGGACGCAACGTCTGCAATTAGTTTCTTATTGGGGCTATGTGCTTTGCCTGTGACGATTGGATCTCTCTTCGCTGGATTTCTTTATGATCGTTCAGGTATGTCTATAAATTATTTTCAGATTGATTTATGAAAAAAAATATGTAATGATCTTTGAATTTCATTTAGCTGAGTAATCAAAACCTCGTTGAACTCTTGGCTGGTGTAATAACCCACTTTTCATTTCTTTCAGGTTCATACAGCTTGACATTTGTTTTAAGTGGTGTGCCATCAATAGTAGCAGCTTTAGCAATGTTTACAGTGAGATGTGTGAAAGAAGACCCAGTTGTAAATTCTGTGGATCCAGCCGGGCAGTCCTTAACGAGTCCAGCTTGGCAAAATGGTTGGTAATTTAAAAAAATTGAATGTCGTTCATCAATTCAGTTCTAAAACTGGCGATATCTCAAAAAGACGAAATTTGCACACGGCGGTGAATTGAACCCATCAATAATAATAAACTCGCTCTTACGTCATCGAAAGCGATTACAATATAATTATCTCATGCCCTATGGTTGACATCTTGACAGGAGTAGAACAATGAAAGAGCATCGACAGATTGGATATTTTTATTATGCAAATGTGCATTGAGATAGAGCTAGTTTTATTGCTTGTAGATCAATTTAACGAGTTGATAACCAGATGCAGTTTAATCTATATGTGCGTAAAAATTTGTGAACTAAACTCAATGTTCTAGATATTGTGAACTAGATTTGGTATACTAGATATTTTTATGTCTATGTAGAAACTATCTCAGAGATAATTTAACAATTTGCACAAAAGCTTTAGAACTTTTCACACTTTTCTTTTCTTCATTCTGAAATCCTTCATGCCTCTCAACTCTCTTGCTTTTTAATTTTCTGTAATTTGAGTTCTAGTAGCGCTTCCATTCTTTCTTTCATAGATAATACAAGGCCAGCACCAAACTCAGCAGCAAACGAGACAGAAATTCAAAAAGGTAGGTCGCTTAAAGAAGGAATAAAAACTCGTTACAGTGATCCATTGTGTTTTCATCGTTATTGCCGGATTCAATACTCTGGATACTTGAATAAGTATCTCGTGTATCGACATTGTCGTATCGGGAATAGAATTACGTACTCTGAGAGTGTGCCACTACTTTTGGGCAAAAAGAGAAAAACGAGGCCTTTTACTAACTTTGGAAGATCGACACGTTCATTTGAAGTGCTTCCATTTTAAAAGGACTTTAGAATAATCAAAATCTAGAATTTTCCTGTTCCAATCGTATTTAAAAAAAAAAAAATAACTGAACCGAATTTTCCGAAGAGAACAAAGTATTCATTACATAATATGAATGTGAAACATAATATTTTATTGTTCGCTATAATAATTCAGATACATTTTGCCAATTTTAATAGGCGGATTTTTTTAATAAAATCAAAACATACATTTTAAATATCTTTCACGAAATATCAATTCGGCACTGCATCTCATTTTATTTCATGTAAATTTTATTTGATGCTGGAGATATTTCGTTTTGAAAAATTTGATAAAAAAAACTACAAGTTTACCGAATTATGATCATTTATTTTAATACAAGAATTTATTGTAATTTTCTAGAAAATATGTCCACCTATTGTTCCCTAATATTATTTATATTTTTTCTCAATTAGTGACTTCAATATAGTTTAATTATCGAATCTCATGAAATTTATATAAATACAAAATTAAAAGACTGCTTTTATGTGATACCAATAACAGTATCATCAAATTAAGTGAAATCATAATCATGTTTTAGAGGTACTTAGGAAATTTTTGTGTAAAGGGATATTATTGTGTAATTCTAATTTAATGCTTACAAAAATGATTATACATTGCTTGTTCGAGATATTAAATTTCAGAATGGAAGAATACTCAAATCTCTCGTACAATAAATATAATAATAAAAATCTGCAAATATTGGGTGCATTATACGAATCAGGGAAAATGAAATTAAGCTCGCTGAATATTAATTCAAAATAAAAGTGCGCGAAAAATTTGTTTTCCCTATCATTTTTCCGAGATAATTGCGTTTATAGAAGCGTTGATCTCGAAAATAAAAGGAATAAAAGGCAATCGAAATGGTTCGTGATTAATATACTGAAATAAATGTTATCGAATTTTTTAATGGCTGTGCTGTGGTACACGTGTATCGCTTTATTTTTTTCTGAATAAAAAAAGTTAATGTACAACCCACTCCTTCCTGCTTGCTATTTATGCTTTTACCTAATCGATTTATTTTGCTTTATAGAAAGTTACTTTATGTATGTATAATAAAGTTTTATTTCTACGATACGAAATAATATACTATTGATAGCTAAGGGGGGGGCGTTGGATTTGTTCTAATCTCAAAATTCGATTTTTTCATTTTACTCAATAAAAATTATTATCATATATTTTTTCGCTCTGTAACTGTACTCGTTTTTTAAACAGAATTATGTGTGTACAGCGAAAAAGTGTCTATTTTTAATACTTTTTTTATAAAACGAAACTGTCTGATATTTTGAAGTGAGATTTTGAATTTTTCCTTTTTGTAAAAGGTTTTAAAAGTAAAAAGAAGTTAGCAGATTTTTTTGTCTAATTTTTTCTTTACGTGTCACCTTTATTATTAGCTAATAATATTATATTAGGGGTTTTGGATTCAAAATCTAAGCTCAACATTAAATCTCCCTATTTTACTCAACAATTATTAGAATTCGTAGGGTGGCGACTTGACCGAAAATTTTATTGACCGTGAAAAACCTGGAAAATAACCGGGAATTTACTTCTGATCGCAGTAAAATTCAAGTTTTCATTCTTTTATCAATTTTGGTCATCTTAAAAAAGTAATTTCTACTTTACTTACAGTCGCCAGGGCAATTTTTTGCTCCATTGTGTTACAGGATGCTTAGAACGAACGCCATGAATTAAAATAAATTTTTACGCTTTGCGAAAAATATAAATATGTTACTTTTAGTAGATCGGGAAAAATCGGAAATGAACATGAATTGGAAATTGTCCACCGAATCGCCACCCTTATTCGATATATTTTCGCTATGTAGATAGACTCTTTTTATTTTAAATTAAGATGTCTCTACTGAGCGAAAAAATCTTTAATTTTATTACTTTTTTTCAAGGGCGGATCCAGAAACTGAATTATGGGGGGGCGATTCGAAAAGTTATGAAGGGGCTACTTTGCAATAGCTGCGTACATGGTCAAAAACACGAGTTAAGCTTGCAATTCAAGAACCTTTGGGGGGGGGGGGTCGCCCCTATCGCCCCACCGTGGATCCGCGCTTGCTTTTTTTTTTTATATAAAACGAAGAGTTTGAGGTCTTATTTAAAAATCCAATCATTTCATTTTACACGAAAAGTATTAACGTTATACATTTTTTCGTTTTATACGCATGCTTCTATTTAAAATATGAGTTCGAATCCACTACAGAATGAAAAAATATCTAATTACAATATTAAAAAAGTAAATAAATGTTAAATAAAATGAAGAGTTAGAATTTTAAGCTAAAAACTTGGATCCAACATCCTTCAGGAAAATACACATTCAAGCGACATCCTTTGAAATTTCATTTCAATATACATTTTACACGAAAATTTCCATACGGATAGCTGTGTTAAAATATTATTGCACATACAAATAAGTGTCTTAAGGATGTTCGAACCAAGTACTATGCTAAAAATTCGATATTTTTTCTATCTGTAGTTGTACTCATTTTTTAAAACGACTTATGCGTGTAGAGCGAAAAAATGTCTAATTTTAAGATTTTTAGTATTCTTTTACACATTCACTTTTAAACACTGATTTTTCATGTATAGGTTTTGAAACGTATTAAATATGAAAAATTTAAATAAGCAATAGAAATGAAGATTGAAGATGTTACGAAGTTGTTACTGGAAGAAAATAGCTTGAACTGTGAGACTTGAGGAAAGCTATGATCTTTCTCCCTCTTTGCAACTCACAGAAAATATATAGTTAATTCTATTTTTGCCTGTAGTTGAATAATACGTTATTTTTATCTTAAATAGATAAGAAGATGGGGGAATTAATTGAGACATTAACTTGTGACAAACTTTTCCAGATACATTTTTTAAGCACATTCATTTAATCTACTTAATTGTTTTTGAGATACTTAACGACTTTTTAATCATAAAATAATATTGTAAATAATTGCAGATTATCTGTTTTGTACTGAATTCATACTGATTTATAATTTATTTTTCAGAGGAGAAAGAGCTAGAAGAGTTTCACTGCAACGGTTCTGCGCCCGTTTCTGCGTAGAAAAAGGAAGAACTTAAGAAAAATGAACTTTTACTCGTGATGCAGTATTATTGCATTGCATTGCCTTGTCCGTGAGTATAAAAATGCAACCAACGGTTTGTGAAACAAAAGACAGGATATGTCTTAAAGAAAATAGTAGCAAAAAAGTTATTAATGAGACTGCGAGAAAAACGGAAGATTTGTAACGTCTATTCATTCGCATCTCTCGACATTCCCATCTTGTTACTGTTTTTCCTGACTAATAAAATTATAGACTTTATCAAATTTATATCCTAAGTTTCACTTAAGACTTTTAAAGCTAGAGGCTATTATATGCATTTTATTTTTAAATTTTCGCTCAAAAAAATTTTATTTACACATAAAATCGAAAACGGGAAATATCTATTTTCACAACTAAAGAAATTGATATTTTATTATAAATCTTTTCTCTGGATATTGAGTAATTGTATCAATATTATCATTAAAGTTTAAAAATTCGATTTCAATCTTATTTTATTTTCTTATTTTCATTTCTTTTAATTTGGTGTATTTTTATATATACATGCATCATATCTGACAAAAAAAAAAATTTGACGAGTACTTAAGTCATGTTTTTCAGATTACGCATTTGCTACTTTTAGCCAAATTCCATTCGCGACTAAAATAAAAATCTAAAAGATTTAAAATAATTCAATTAAATATGTTGGTAATTTTTTTAAATGCAGAAAATGTGTTAATGAGTCACCAAGTTAAAATGTTTCAATGTATACATACAAACACGTTTAATAAGATAAACCGACAATGGCGTTATTGTAATTAGTGACTTATTATCATGTTATTGTTGCTTTCATCTTTTCAATCACGTGGCTTTATCTTCTCTTCAGATTTTTAAGTTAAATATAATTGTTAAAAATAATCCTTTACTCTGCATAATAATGAAGATAATACGACGTATTTAACATTTTTTCTTTATTAATCTTTTTACTTGATTTATTAAAAATTTACACTAGTCGAATAAATAACTTTTTATACATTTTTATCAACAAGAAAATATGAATATTTTTTGAATTAATATATCAGGTAGAAGTGCAATTAAAGATTTGTTATTAGATTAGAAAGGTATTTGCGTCTAAGAGATTTATCCGAAAAACTGTCAACAGTCTAAAATATCCGTTTTATAAGGGTGTTGAGCTCAAGTTTCAACCTCATAACTGAATTTCTCCATTTTACTCAACTAATTATAATATTTGTTATGTAAACTGTAGAAATCGAATAGTGAGGTCAACGCATGAGTCTAGCACTCTTAAGAAATGTATTTCATTTTAATGCATAATTTTATAATAATAAGCGTTATTTTTCCATTTAAGTAGTTAGAAAATACCTTTCCAAAACTGATTTAGAGTATGATCTGAATTTCGTTTATTCGTTAATCTGAAATTACTCAATACAATTCATGTACAAACTTTTAAAAATATCTTGTGCCATCTTGTAAACTTACAGCACTTCAATATGAGGCTTTAAATATTTCTTGCAAAAATCATCGATTTATTTTTTTAAATTATAGAAGTAGTTTTAAATTGACTAGTTCAATGCAAATATTGGAAGAAAATAATTGATTTACCTCATATGAACAGAAAGATTGTTGAAATAAGAAACTCTTATTTTTCTAAAGTTTCTTTAGTATCTTTATAAATAAAAAGAGAAGTTAGACTTTTACTACGACACGAATTTTCTGGTTCAATTATTATATGTATACATCTATTTTAATCCAGAGATTCAATGCAATTTTCAATTATTTCTAAGTCTAATTTGTACCCTTGATCAAATCTATAACAATATACAATTGCAATATAATTAGTTGAAACTTCCTTAGTATTTTTGAGAGAAATCATTTAATCTAGAAAATGGATTTGGTTAGGTCTCTAATTATAATTATATTACCTATTATATCACAATCACATTTACTTGCATACAGTTAACATTTTACGAATAATTGAACCGTCGCATCGTTGAAAGGGGTATAAAATTTCTTAATCCGAGTCCAAATGCATCCGGTCAATCAATTATTTGGAATCATTCGGGTTGACCGGAATCATTCGGATAAATTCTGATTAATTCAGATTAACTGGATTCATTCGGATTACAAGTTCAGAATGATTTTTAATGGGCATCAGATCGATTCGGATTGAAAACTTCATTCGGATTAAAGCGGAATGAAACTGTTTGGTTCGGATACAAATTTCGGAGTGATTCGGAAATAATTCCCAATCTTTTTTTATATTGTCAGGATTCGTTTGTACTCAGACCGAAAAATCGTATACGCCCTTCTACGATGCGGCGGTTCAACTATTGTCGAACAATGCGATATAATTTTTTAAGGAAAAATAATGATATTGCCAACATATTCATAATAGAAAAGTCAATTGCATTTACTTAGTCTTTGCAGAAAAATTAGAGCCTTTTAAATTGCCTTAAAATTACTACACTTGGCTTAAGTTATAATATTTATTTAGTAAAATGAAGAATTCGAATTTTGAGCTTAGAATTTGGATCCAACATCCTTAATGTAGATTAAAGATGTTATCGGTGTACAGTCTAGCTCAAAATTAAATAATCTTTTAAAATAAATATTTTTTTAGTGAAAAGGAATTATTTAGTTTCGCTTCTTTTCTTTCGCTTTAAATAAAAATTCTAATTTTTGTAAAATCTTTATCATTGACGGATTATTTTGTTCCTAAAAAGATTTTCTACAATTCTATTCGTAGTAGTTTTATTAAAACTTCACAAATTCAATGTAAGTCTTACCCGTCAATTCAATTTAATTGCTCGGTTAATTAGATTTTCCTAAATACCGGGCAAGTATGGACAGAGGAAAAACCCATAAATTGTTAAGATTATATATGAGCGAATATTTTAGTATGTATCTGTATAGAAATAAAAAAAATCACTGTAAATCTGCCGTGCAAAGTTAAAACAACCTTAATAATTATTTTTATTAAAAATGAGATATCATATCGTTAGACTCATCTTTTTACTGTGTTCAAAGTCTTATAAAATCAAAATGTGTCGTTTGATAAGATAAATTGTTTGAAGAACTTAACACTCAAGTAAAAAGGTGATTATCGTCGCAAAAAAAGATTACTTAGAAATGATATACAGCTTTTAAAAAATTCCGATATGCAACGTCATAGTTTGAAAAAGAAGAATAGTTTTTTCTGAATATCTACATTCAAACTTAAGGGTGTTTTAACTTTATAGGTCAGTGTTTGTAGATTGTATGTTTACTGTTTTTCTGCTTCACGCAAAATGTTGTTAACGAAATATAAAATGATTAGTGCAATTAAAGAAGAGCTAGTGCCAGCGAAATATGAATAATATTTGAATTTGATGTACAAATTAGAAAAGATTTTGATTAGATATTTTGTTCTCGTCTTCGTAAGTAATAGGTATTTAACGAACTTTCTAGTCAAAACGTTTATTCTGAAGGCTGAAGGAATTTATAATTTGAAAAAGTTAACTGCAAAAAAAGAAGAAGCTCAATTTATTATATTGTGATACAGATATGTAATATGGAGGTGAAAAGATATTTTTGATATGTATTTCGGTTTCCGTATTTAAGCTTGCTGTTATGAAATACTCGTTTTGACTAGAGTGAAGCCTTATGAAAAATGCATAGTACAATTCTATCAAATGTAAGAATCATTAACTTCCTTGAAATATTTTTGTAAATGTCTCAGTTGAATGAATTTTAAATAGAATGAAAATAAAGAATCTAAAAATTATTTTCTGTAGTTCAAAACTATTTCTTTACAGAAAATGTCCTTGTAAAATTGATGTACTTTAACTCCTATTTCAAATATAATTTTTTTGAGTATACAGAATAGTTTTCAAAGAACAATTTGAAAGTATTCGATACAGAAAAATGTAAAGTAGGAAAATTCAAAATATATTCGAGTTTGGGATAGAAATACAAACTACAAATCTATCAACTGTTGTAAATATAGACATTTAAGAACATTTAAAATGATTTCAACGGATATCAAAAGATTTTAAGAAATTTGAAGGAATTTCAAATGGTTTTTAGGACTTTTAAGGGATTTCGAAAGTTTTCACGATCGAGTATGCCTCAAATTTCAAAAGTGATCAACCCCTCGTCCAAACATTTTTTAATTTTTAATATTCATTTGAAATGATAATCTTAGAGTTCCAAATGAAAAATATTTTTTTACTTAAGGGCATGTGGCAATAACCTCGTAAGTAACATATGTCCCTTAATGTTACTTATACTCTTATTAAATTAATAATTGAATTGATATAGATGCCTCTAAAATGAATCGCTAAGACGAATGTGTCGAGTCGAGATGAAGTGATATGATATCTTCGATCTACAACAGCGCAAAAAATTGCTTTTTGTGAAGTCCCGCAAGTTCTATCATAAATAGATTAAATAATACTGAATTACGTTTATGGCAATCAAGTTAACAAGCCACTAAAAGATCATCAGTAAATAATAAGCTTTCAGCAACAATGGAGTTACAATACATTCTTGCCTCCCTGGTTTTAATTCTACTCTCTGGATATTACTATTTATCACAGAACTATAATTACTGGAAAAAAAGAGGAATACCTTCTGCAGATGGAGTAATCCTAGGATTCGGAAATATGTTACCGGTGCTTTCTGCACGAGAAAGCTTTGCGACCTTTTGTGAAAATTTGTACAAAAAGACTAAAGATTATAGTATGGTTGGATTTTATCGCCTCTTTACTCCAATGCTCCTCGTCCGTGATCCCGATCTCGTAAAAAGTATTCTAGTGACAAATTTCTCCAGTTTTAGTGAAAATCAGTTAAAAGTTAACTGCCCTGAACAGGATGAGCTTTTGAGCTTTAATCCATTTTTTGCATACGGTGAAAGATGGAAGGAGGCAAGGCCACCTCTCACGAATAGTTTTACCAGTGTGAAATTGAAAACAATGCTTCCTCTATTCAACAGTGTAGCCTCTAAAATGAGCAATTACTTGAGAAACAAATGCTGTGATGGAAACGGAAAAGTTGAATTCGATTTGAAGACATTTTTCAACAAGTTTACCGGCGAGATTTCATCGACAGGCATGGGCATCGAGGCCTACAATTTCGACGATATGCAATCAAAGAAAAATGGCTGGTCTTACACTGAAATTTTGAGCATGATTTTTAAAAAAAAATCCCTTGCAATTGGAATTGGACAGATTATCATATTTTTTATGCCCGGCCTAGCGAAATTTTTGAAAATCTCAATTGTACCGAAAGAAGTGAATCAATTTTTTCGTCAGAGTGCGAGGAGTATTATCGCTAACAGGAAGAAAGAAAAAGGAACTTACAATGATTTTTTGCAAATCATTTCAGATTATCACAAGGTACATGCATCCGAACTTGATGAAGAAACACTTGCGGCAACGCACATGTTGTCATTTGCAGTTGATGTTTATGAAACAACTTCTACTGCCTTGAGCTTCTTGGGATTTGAATTGGCCCATCGGCCTGAAATACAACAGAAAGTACGAGAAGAAGTTGAAGCCTTGTTGGTCAAGTACAATGGGGAGCTGACCTATGAAGCTCTTCAAGAAATGAATTATCTGGATAAAGTGTTGAACGAAACTTTGAGGAAGAATCACACGGGGGGAATATTGTTCAAGATTTGTACAAAAGAAATCAAACTTGTGGGATCAGATGGACTCTCGTGCATTGTAAAACCAGGAACTTCAGTGGCCATTTCAATTTTTGGACTTCACATGGACCCAAAATATTGGCCAGATCCTGAGAAATTTGATCCGGAGAGATTTAGTGAAGAACAGAAGAACAATCGGCATAAAGCTACTTTCCTACCATTTGGCGATGGACCAAGAATATGCGTGGGAATGAGGATGGCAACACTTGTAATGAAAATCGCAATAGCAACTATTTTAAAAGACTTTTCCTTAGAGCTTTCTCCGAAAATGAGTTTGCTTTGGAAAAGAGATGAGTCTAGCTTCCTAAATGCTCCTCAAGGTGGTTTTTCGGTTAACTTCAAGCCTTTGGCTCAAAGTTCATAATGGATTACAAGACAGTTACATAATAAAATGAACTAGGCAAACAAAAAATTTATTTTCAATTTAATTGTGTACGCAGAAGGCTACAGAGGATTGTAGAGACTTCAGAGAGCTTATTTTAAAACTTTAAGGGCATGTGGGAATTGCCATATGAGCAAATCTAGTTTCGTCAACTTTACGCTCGCAATAATAAATATTTGTTGCTAAAACTAGGTCATTTAACTCTGTTTAGTACAGACGGAGGTAAATGACCTAGGTTTAGTGAAAAATATTTATTATTGCAAACGTAAAGTTGGTGAAATTAAATTACTCTTATGGTAAAGTATCATGCCCTTAAAATGTACTTTTTCTTTATATTTTATCATATATTTTCTTAAATTTATATAAATATTTGTAATATATTATAATTGTAATTTATCGTTTAAAGATAACGTTAATTTTAATCACGTATTCAAGGTAGCATCAAACTGCAGAAATACAATGCAAGATGATAAGGTGAGAGATATGATATCAGAAAGAAAAGTTAACTATTTCTCTAAACGGTTCAAAGATCTGCCTTTGTTTTGTTATCATGCTACAGAACAGGTATGATATTAGAAACTTTTTTATAATAATATTTCTCAATTTAACCTACACCTTTTAATTTAGGAGGAATTTTGCAAATCATGGGTCTAAGATATTCGAATGTTGTATTTTCTTCGATGAAAATCTTTCCGATTCTAGAAATCTTTTCTCGGTCCCTAAATAATTTACAAAATTTTTCAAGCTTATTTTTTTAATAAATCAATTTTTGGAAAAATGAATAAGCTTATTACAAAATGAGCCTGATCCTGAGCTAAGTAATTGAAATAGTAAGAAAATTCACTGTCTAATTTATTATTGGCGGTCACTATGATTTGGAATTCTTAAATTAATTAGAACATGCCTCCGTGCCACTTCGGACTATTTCATCCTACGTCATGATGGAATAAAAAAGGACTTAAAATTTTACTTACATTTCATTATGCATCTGGAGTTGTAGGTTGTTCCTAGGTTCAAGCAATTCAATTAAAATCGAAAAGAATTGTGATTTATGTGAACACGGAGGCAAACCTGAAAATTAAAATAAATCTAAAATTATAGGGAAAAGATAATATTGTAATAAATTAAGGGTGGCCATAGGACCGGGAAGCCGTAAAATGACCGTAAATTTTCTGTTGATTTCTTCAAAATCACTTGAAATCTCTTGAAATCTTTTTAAAATTCTTAAAAATTAACTAAAATTCCATAAAACTATTGTGATTTTAGAATTTTAGAAAAGTTTTTCATAACTTCAAAAATCGCTGCCAAAAATTGCCTCCATTATTTTAATTTTACTGTTCGTCTATTACTACTTAGTACTACTGCTATAAATCCTATTAATAATTATGGGACGCGACACATAATCTAACAATAAGTGTTATTCATATGATGCAAGTATTTTTTGTGCGAATAATAATGAATAATTAAAGACAGTTGCAAGACATAAAAATTGCGTCTAATTTCAAAACTCATTATAATGATTTTAAATATTTTCAAGGTAAGTCACTATGTACAACTTACAAGAAAAATACAGGGTCTTCACAACGTAAACAAGCTCTTAAAATCCTCGAAATTCCTTAAATCTTCTTGAAAATCCTCTCTCTTTAAAATTCTCTTAAAATTCTTTACAATTACTTAAAACTTCATGAAACTATTGTGATTTTAGAATTTTCGTGTTTCTCTATTAATTTTCCTGTTTGTCTATTACTGCTATAAATACGATTGATAATCATAGGTCGTGACATATAATCCAAAAATAAGTTTCATTAATAGGATGCAAGTATTTTTTCAGCCTACTTTATGCTAATAATAGTGGATAATTAATAATAGTAGCAAGACATAAACAGGGTGGCCACAAGATTCAATTTTTCAATTTCCCTAACATTTCCCTGACTTTTCCCTGACATTCAGACAAATTTCCCTGAAAAAAAAGTATTAAAAGTGCGAATAAACTTTGAATAATAATGCTATTGAAATTTTAAAAAACTTCGCATATCATTTTAAATCTTTTGAAACTCAATGAAATTTTTTAAGTCTCCTAAAATTCTACGGAATCTTTTAAAAATATAAAAATCTCTTAAGATCTTTCAAAATTCCACGAAAAACTTTAAAAT
>JAUESH010000024.1:17466549-17481943 GCA_032275165.1 Synergus magnus
AAGATGCTTAATGCTTCCTCTATGAGGAAGCAAATGAATTTGCAACCTCATCATAATGAGGAAGCAAGGTGCTCAAAGAATGAGCACAAAAAAATATAAATATAGTTAAATGGAACACCCGAGATCGAATTCACAGCTAGTTTAAATATATGATTTGTCAGTCCGATATTAACATTTAAATTTGCCACTAAATCTGATTGAGTTTGCATTAAATAAGATACATTTCTTTGGGGTAAAATTTGTTATGCTAAATGGATGAAATCGGGATCTTTCTGATTTAGCAAAGGGATAATATCCGCTGCAACTCGAGTCTCCTCTTGCACAGTAAAGGTGTCGTGCGAATAATGAATGAGATATCCTATGTCACCGCCGATAGACGCGGGGTCGCATTTCTCACGCACACGCAGGAAATCCTAGTATCATGAGTATCATGACTCCAAAAAACGGACACACACAACTTATTCTCATACGTGTCACTACAAGGGTCGTTTTATGTTATCTTTTTATGCGCGCAAAAAAGCACAAAGTACAAAACGTCCCTCAAAAGTGCATCAATTTAAAGTTATTAATTGAATTTGACATTCATCCAAAATTGAGCACCATAAGAGTTTCATTTCGTTCAAAATTAACCGCAATTTGGTACAATTGGAGTCATTTTCGATTCATGTGTACTAATACGATTCATTTTTTGAAACGTATAGTAATAACACTAGTAGTACGTATATGATAACATTGTACATAGTGTTGATATATGAGCCAGGTATATATAGAAAATCGTGTCAAGTTATTATCTCTATACGCCTTATTCAGAAAATTTCTTTCATCTTCCGTTGCCACTCGAACATCATCCGACACTCATGAGAATTTACTATATGTCCGCTTCACGAGCGGAAGTAAGTGGCATATAGTAATCTCGCTGATTTAAGAAAGAATCTTCTTTCATCTAAATACGCAGGAGAACAATTTCATCATTATTTTTGTTAGCCCTTTTAATTACATTTGCTTGATTTAATGGCTTTGAATAAAATTCAACATCGAATTCAAAAATAATTTTGAAACTCTGTAAAATCGAAATGAAATTTGAAGCCGATATATAATTCTATATATCGTAGTTACGAACATTGTTAGTAAAGTGATCACAAAAGGACACTGTGACATCGTTATATCATTGTTGATATTATTACTATTATTATGTGGTGTACAATGGCCGAGGGTAAGAAAGACTCGGTGCACAGTGTAACCGAGACGGCCGACTAATGGATTGATCCGCCCGCCACGCGATATCCCGATACCTATACTATTTCTATGTAGGTACACATGCATATTTAGTTTACATATACCTACGCACTTTTTTCATATAGTATCACGTTTGCTTTATCCACGCAAGCTCTTTCATGCGTGTGCTGGCATGCATGTTCCCTTCATACGCGCTAAATGTATCACGAGTTCATCATTTATTCAAATATCAAGCATACATTGAGATCAAAAGACTGAATGCAAAAACAACTAGGTATTCCTGAGCATTTTCTACCTCTGAAAATATAATAATCGTCCATTTTCAAAATCCATTATTAGACTTCTCTTCCTCATTATCATTGATAAATGTATGTACAAGGAAAAAATTATTTAACGAAACTTTCCTTGACTGTTCGACTTTTCGATAGGACAAGAGTTTTCATATATTTCATTAACGTTTTTTTAAAATCTCAAGTTATTTTCAGAAACAATTCGAAAACTGTTTTATTCTTCTCTGAAAAGTATTTCAAATTTTAAAAAACGTTAATGAAATATTTTGAAAACTTTGTCCTATCCAAAAGTCGGATGCGGTTGCTCTATTAAAAAATATATGAGCAAATTCAATGCTTTGCATGCTCACGATACTTCTGTGATTATACCTTAAATTCTTTACAATATTTATAAAAATATTTATTTATTTCATTTAGATGGGACTTTATTTTATCTTCTACTGTAAATTGTAAGCAGAGACATTAACAAGGAGGTCATCAATAAAGGATCATTAAAATGTCTAGCAGATGCTACTTGATATTTGACTAATTCTTGTTTTTATAACGAGCCTCGTTACTTTCTTTCAAGCAAAGAATCCTAAGAGATCCAATTTCTTATTGATCGTTTAATGAAAGTCACAGGAAAGCGGATTTGCTCACTGATTATCCCAGGTGGAAGAAATAGGAGAAGAGTGCCCATGATGCAATTTTCTTTTTTTTTTTCGTTAACAAGCGCAAATAATTGTGTCTATAGATTTTTATTTTTATTATGTGCGTTTGAGAAGGAAATATTTTGATACGAGATGATTTCATGTTTAATTACAGGAGTATGCAACAACCACAATGAGCGAATTTTTAGGATTCTTCGGTTACGAAAAAGTAGACAGTGGTTGCACCAGGGGGCTGAATTTGGATCATTTTGTCCCTTCTACAACAGGAAAGCATCACTCTCCACGAATTCTCGCCCGACCTTTTGATGCAAAACCAATAACCACGAATTCGCCGATATCAATGAATCCTTCCAGCTCACCCCATTCCAGATCGTCAAGGTCGCCTTCCACAAATATATCTACAATATCAGCTAAGGAAAACAACGGCCCACCCACGTCATCTCCACTTTCTTTAAGAACAGGACCAGCTAGTCCTCGTACGCACGAGAACAGTGATTCGGCATCTGATTCCCCAGGTGAGATTATATTTCATATGCTCGTGATAAGAGAAAACAGTTTTTTTTTTCTCAGTACTCTCTAAATCTGAATCAGCGGAATTTTCGCTGGTTCGCAGCCTAAAGTATACCACTGATTCAATCAGCGTATATACGCTGATGAAACAGTGAATTTCACGCCCTCTATCAGCGAAATTTCGCTGATTCATCAGCGTATATACACTGATTGAATCAGCGTATATACACTGATTGAATCAGTGGTATACTTTAGGCTGCGAACCAGCGAAATTCCGCTAATTCAGATTTAGAGAGTATAAAATCGCTCGAAAACATCCACATTTTTTAGAGAAACTAGAACTACAAATCTTCCTTTTCATTGATAAAGAAGCAACAAATTCGTACAATTTTACTCTTACTAGCAACTATAATCCGCGCGCTCTGTGTGCGATTAATTTCTCGTTTTTGGACTCCTTTTGCTTAAAAAATTCACACGATTCTAGACAATTTCAAATTAAAGGATTTTTAAATATTTTAAGAGATTTCAGAAGTATGCAAAATAATTCAGAATTTTTAATTTTTAAAATATAAGTAATTCCTTGTCTAATTTCAGGAATTATAATAAGTTTCTTAAAATTCCTTGAAATCATTTTAACATCCTACAAAATCTAGTGAAATTCCTTTAAATCTTGTAAGATCACATGATATTCAATGGAATTTCATAAAATCTATTGAATCCCTTAAAATTACTTAAAATCCTACAAAATATTCGTTAAATTACTTAAAATTATTTGAAATCTCATAGAATCTCATGGGATTTCCTTAAAATGTCTGAAAATCCCAATAAATTTCGCAAAATCCTATGTAATCTCATTCAATCCCTTAAAATACCTCAAAATCCAATGAAATTTCGTAAAATCCCTTGAAATCTCTCAAAAGTTCCTAAAATTACTGTAGATTACTAAAATACTATACTATACTTTAGATTCTATAAAACCGCAATAACTGGTAATATCCCTTAAAATTTCTGAAAATCACAATAAATTTCATAAAATTCCTTGAAATACCATAAATTCCTATAATATTTCTAAAATTTCAATAAATTTTGTAAACTTCGTATTCTCTGTCTTAATATAACCTTTTTAACAGCAATCGCTTTGAGAACGAAAATAATCTGAAGATAGTTTTCAAATTAGGCACATTCACACAATTCGCGCAATTTCTAAAAAAACCAATCAGGTTCTCGACAACAATGTCTTCGATATTTTCGAGATATATGATAACATAATTTTTTTTACAATCTGCAATGCAAAACAATAAAATTGAAAACTATTGTTATGAGGCGTCAGATCATTTTTATCGGACGGCAGATAAAAAATAGTTGTCAATTGATTTAGAGAGCTGCAGCGTTTTTATCTGAAGTTAGGATGAAAAAAATCTTTAAAAAAATCTTTGGGATTATCTTTGTCAGGATTTTAGGTATCTTGTTCATAACATAATTATGTGTAAGAAGTTTTAACATGGTGCAGTTGTAAATCCCACAAGTGCATATGAAACAAGTTTCATCCTAAGATTCCAGATTCCAGTAACAAAATAGCAGAAAATTTGCGGAAGTGTATATGGAAGGAGTTTGCACGTTCTATGTAATATTTTAGAAAGTGATGATGCTGAGATGGGTTGGTTGTCGTGGTATAGTGACTACTAGTAGGTGAGCTGCATAGTGTTTGCTTCAAGGAGTTATAAAGTTCTCTCCTATAACCCGACAGAAGCCTGAGAAGTGCTCAATTAATACTTAGTAACCCTGTGTTATCTTTCATGCACTTTGAATTTGCTACCTTACACTTCAGTTTCTCTATTATTCTGTATACATATAATTATAAATATACATATATAAATAATCATTAGTTAATTAGTCTCCAAAAGTTTGAAAATACCAAAATATAATATAAAAAACGGAATATCATCTTGGATTCTTGAATGTCAATATTTTTTGAGAAGAGTAACTCGCACATGATTCGCCTTCGCAGCCCATTAAGAATTTTTGGCAAGGACGTCATTTACGTTGGACAAGTCAACGTATTTGTGTCTACACAATAAAGCATAAGAAAATCAGCGACTTGACATTGCTTAAGTATGTTTACGTTCTAGGATCTACTGAAACACCAGACGTAAATTTTGTTTACGAAGAGGTAGATATATTTTCATTGAGCCCAACTTTAAGGAACTTATGTTAGTTGGGTGTGCGTTTTAACCGCGACCCAAAGTCAGTCCGATCACTTGGACATGAGTATTTTAGTAACCTCGTCTTCCAGTCTGAGTTTACATCGTGCTCGGAAATAGCGCAACGCAATCCGATATGAGGTTCTTCCCATGCAGAGAATACGTGAAAGAATATATCCATTCGCCAACTCGAGCGCATCATTTCGCGTATTTTTGTTACTGAAGAGCGTAACATGGAATTTATTGATTAGAGGCTCACTGTTAAATGCCGATCCTCAAATTAACTCTGAGTTCGGTGTTTTGAGATGCAAGACAAATGAGAAAATAAAACAAAAGACACAATGAAAATTTTTCCATACTGAAAATGAGTTAGGGGTAATAAAGAGGAGCTTCAAAAGAGCCGCTGGAAATAAAATAATGTTATTCACGCAGTGATATAAGACAGAATGTAGAGTTGTTTCCGGATACGAATAAACAGAATTCGGAAACGGAAGCACAGATTTAAAACGTGTAATAGTAAAAGGAACGACAGAAATAGGGCGAGTGATTTTTTTCCTAGAAAGACTTCGACCAACTTAAATAATCGTGTTCTCAATGATGTGATCAAACGTTTTGACTAATAACGTGAAAGTAAAGATCTTTATCCGGTTGGCCATAATATTTGAAAAATGAATATCTTCAAATTAAATGAAGACAATGTGGAGTAAAATTCTGGCTATATACAAAGAACTGAAAAGAATTCAAGGTGAAGAATGGAGAGAAATTCGAGGGGAATGCAAAATAATTCAAGGACAATTCAAAGGAATTGAAGAATATGTAATTCAAACGAATTCAGGGAGAATTCGAAGGAAATCAATGTCAACCCGTGTAGAAATTTTGCAGTGGCTCCATTCGGGCCACAGAATTAAAAATTAATGAAAAAAAAAGGTGAATAGCTGACTCTGGTGACTGCAGCTCGTTAAAGTCGCAATTGAAATTCACCCCCAAATAATGAGTAACTAAACGCGAATAAAAATTCTTGTCACTCAGTTTTTCCCTTGATATTATGGAAAGAAGAAAGGGATGAGATCATAGAATATTGAATAGACGTTGCTCGAAGCAATCAGCGGTGTATATTTTCGGATACATTTGCGCAGTTGCTCGGTCGGTGGCCTTCAGTAATCCAAAGCCTTCTCCTCTTTCTCTTTAGCTTCCAACTCTGCCTGATCTCCCTGTATTTTGTTCGCGCCTTTGAAAATCTATCAGCGCAACGGCCGGGGGGACCTCTAATTCCGGTCGGTTTCATGACATTTTGCTGTTTCAAATAAAATCAGCCTTGTGATGACATCGAATAGGACGCTAAAGCAGCGTGAAGCAGAGCAGAGTAAAGCTTGAAACCCTAGAAGCTCCCGTAACGGAATGGTTCGGATGAGCAAAAGGTGAAGCTGCAATGCCGCACCAGTGAGGGTTGGCTGATGGCACGTGGGAGGCAAGGATGCAGCTGTAATTATTTACTGCAGCGACATCGGAGAAGCCCCGACTCGGCAAAAGATGCGAAGCGCTGCAGCATCGCGTTCAAAGGTGACACGATACGTACGCAACGTTTCGGTGTCAACGACGGATTCACCCTGGCCGAGCTATTTTGCCTCTTTCTACTGATATTTCCACACAATCAAGATTTCAATAATTTAGATAACAGAGCAACTCTTGAGAATTATTTACAATAATTAACAGTTCTTTATGGTCAATTACATAACTTAAACACTCCAAGTTTCATTAAAAACTATCCATTTTACTAAGTTTTACATACACCAAAGTGCTGGTCCGTGGGTCAAGGTTCAAAAGGGGAGTAGAGAAAACTGAGAACCTAGTATCGAGACGTAAACTGATCGTTATATGAGTCGTTGGTCCGACTTGGTGCAACCTAACACCGAACTCATGTGCAAGTTAACCGTGCGAATAAATATATATTTTCCAGAGAGAGAGAGAGGAAGTTACTGCAAAGGAATACAATTTCGAGCTGCAATACATATCATACAAATGTCATTGAATCTGCATATGACATATACTACGGCATCGGGTGTACACATAATATAATGCACGGATATGAATAAGATATGATATGTGGTATGAGGTGCATCATCAACGATTGCTACACGATTACTTGTCATGTTTGACTCAGCTTTTCCCTACTTTGTAAGGTTACGGATGCTGGGATTCGTCTTTCGAGATAGCAGTTGAGACTTTTGCGCCATTCATGCTCATCGCCGAATAAACACAAAATGTTTTCCAAATTCTAAGATTTGCAATACAATACTATCTCTCAAAACAGGGGAAATAGAGTATTTATTTTTCATGAAAATAGGAGTATAATAGGGGAATAAATTATTTTGAATGAAATTAATACAGGCATTGCATTGAATTCAATTTAAAGAGCTTTAAAAAAGTTGAATTTTTGACAAAATCAGGGTGTCTAGTGATCAGGCAATTTGAAATTCCCGGGTTTTTCCCGGTTTCTTCCGCTTTTTTCCCGGTCAAAATTTTTTTTCTCCGCCCAATTTATAGATGTCTTTTTGTGATTTTTGAAAGTCAACGTATACATTGAAATATAAATTTTAACATAATATAAAATGTAAATAAAATAGAGAAAAAAGTAGAAAAAGTAGAAATAGTAGAAAAAAATTAGTAGTAGAAAAAGTAGAAAAAAAGGCAATTTTTCGATAAAATACGAAAATTTCCCGGTCATAAATGAAAATCCCGGGGTTTTCCCGGTCCAATAAAATTCCCGGGTTTTCCCGGTTTCCCGATCCGCTAGACACCCTGAAAATAGTTGAATTTCAAGCTAAAATTTTTCAGGGTGTCTAGCGGACCGGGAAACCGGGAATTTCATTTAGGACCGGGAATCTTTTGTATTTTATCGAAAAATCGACTTTCTTCTACTTTATCTTCTTTTTATCTATTTCTACTTGATCTACAATCACAACGTTCCTTCGTTATACATAACATTTCTTTCAAAATATAAAGAAAATATTCTCCATAATGAATAAATTAAAATATTTATACCAAGTGACAGAAAAAATCTTGAATTTCGAAATACACATTTTCTAATTTACCTGAAAAGGATGATGAACTTAAATGATATTGGTTGGCAAAACTTATAGAAACTGATAAATCTGATGAATATTTAAGTCACAAAAAATGTGTCTTTTTGATCTATTTAGAAATTCAAGATTTTTTTTTGTCTACCTGTACAAAAATTAAAATTTTTTCGTTGCGGAGAATATTCTCTTTATATTGTAGAAAAAATCCTGTGGATATTATTCCAGAAAAATAAAATCTTTCAGGGCCATTTCAGGCCATTAATTGTAATGAAGTTACAAATTTTTGTATTTTAAGCCCGACAGCAACTCCAAAATTTGTTTTCATTCTTTCATACAATTTTTTGTTTTTATAAGATTTTTTGCCTTTACCTTATATTTTTTTAAATCGAAAACTGAGAAAATTTATTTTCAGATCTATAACAGTCTAGCGGAAACTCTAAACAATTTGTTGACTTTCAAAAATCACAAAAAGACATCTATAAATTGGTCGGAGGAAAAAAAAATTTGACCGGGAATTTCAAATTGCCTGATCACTAGACACCCAGTAAAATAATTGAAAGGTCTTCGGGATTTTATTGAATCAGTCCGCATTTAAGTGAAAAATAAGAAAAAAGAATTTTTTTGAAAACGGGAAAAAATAATTCTTAAAAAAAAGGAGAACAGAGGTCAGATTGTGAAGTCTGAAATTCATTCAATTTGAAAATTGCTCCACGCTTCAAATGTTGACAAGTTTAGGGTTGATTTTAGGTAAAGTTGAAGTTGTTTTTAAAACAGTTGTTCAAAGTTATCTTTTATATTTTTTAGATGGTCCTAAAATGTGTTCTTGGTGTCATCGAGCGGAAGGAACCTGGGAACCAGGGGGTGGTTGTGTCCCTTACGGAAGGGCAAGTGGTTCCGTTCAATTCTGCAGTGAATCTTGTTTCGCCGCTGGTAGGCGAGCCGCCTTCAAGAAAGCTAGGACTTGCGAATGGTGTAAACACGTTCGACCTTCCATGAGCTTCAAAGACTTTCAAGTAAGTTTAATACTGTTTCAGAAATTTTCTTTTAAAAGATTTTCCAGTTCTAGGGAAATAAAAATTGAATCTTCGGATAGCTACCTAACTACTTGTTAATTTGTTAGTCAAACGAAACATTCTAATTCAAATCTCCCTTACATTTCAGGATGGAGATCACCAGCTTCAGTTTTGTAGTCAAAAATGTTTAAATCAGTACAAAATGAACATATTCTGTCGGGAAACACAAGCACACTTGGGCCTCCACGGGATCAACAATACTATAGCCTTGACAAATCTTGGAACCGGAAATCTAATCACACCCGACATGTGGCTTCAAGACTGTGGATCACCTTCGAGTCCTTCAGAAGAACTGGTTGTCGATGATGATCCAATCACCAGATCGTCTTCTATCCACGAAGACGATGAATCGTGTCACCGTGATGAAGACAGTAAAAAAGAGAGCGAGAGTAGTGAAACCGACAAATGTATAAAAGACAGAAACTCCGACCGCCTTAAGGCTATTCCAAACGGAAGTAAGTATGAAGACGAAGACACAGATGTTGAAGTTACAGAGGAAGAGACTATCAGAGCAATTATGAAAGTTTCGGCGAAAGAAGAAGAGTTTAACAGGCAAAATGATCAACTCTTGGATCAAATGAGAGATCGATTTCCGGTGCAAAACCTCTCCAAGTATATATCTTCAATTTCACCCGCGATACGGGATGGAACTAAGGATTATGTCAATTCATCGATACATGATTCTGGAAGTTCTCACGAATCTGAGGCTTTTTCAAGGGAGATTTTGCATCCGAAGGAGGCACGTGAAGTGGTCTTTAATAGAGGAAGAAGAATCATTCGACACGGGTAGAGATGTAAAAGTTGTTAAATACTTTTAAGATTTAAAATCTTGAAAAAGGTCCGAGTTTTAACTTCAAAATTTGAACTCTTCATTTTACTTGATAAATATTATAATTAAACTTTTTCACTTTGTAGTGGTTCTCATTTGTTAAATAAAAGTATCCGTATAGACAGAAAAAAAGTTTAATTTTAATCGTTTTTGCGTAAAATGAAGAATTCCAAACATAAGCTCTGTACAAATAGTTATGTTCCAAAAATAAGTTCCACTACAGAGGGAAAAATTACCTAATTATAATATGTGTTAAGTAAACTGAAGAGATCGAATTTTAAAGTTAAAACTTGGACTCAAGACCCTTTTGCTATGAAATAAAAAACATTAAAAAAGTCAATTTATTAACTCTGCGAAAGTATCTTCCTCAATCTTTTCCTTACGATTTGTTTTCGCAGTAAAATGAAATCGAAAGCTTGAATATCATACTTTCGTTTAAGGGTGTTGGACCCAAATGTTGACCTCAAAATTCGATTTCTTCATTTTACTTAACAAATATTACAATCAGAAATGTTTTCATTCCGTAGCGGTACTCATTTTTAAAATAAAATTATGGGTATATTTCAAATTCTTTGTTTTACACAAAAATTATTCAAATTAAAAATGTTTCGCTCTGTAGCCACACTTCTATTTTGTAAAAGAATACGGCTGTAGAGCAAAAAAAATCTATTAATAATATTCGCTGAAAAAAACGGAGAGATGAAATTCGGAGATTAGAAATAGAGTCTAACACCCTTAATAGAATTAAAAAATTTTCGGATCTTGAGAAAATCCAAATAAAAAATTACCCAATAAACATTTATATTACAGGCACGGAAGACCGAGGAGAATTCAAAAGTCTCCTTCATGGATACCAGAAGAATCAACTCCACCACTGCCACACATAGTGCATTCACTTCCAAGGGTAGTGCATCCTCAACATACACCCTTCAAATATCCTCCTCAACCAGGAATCTTTGCTGGAAGGCCTCCTTTCCCCCTAAGACCACAAATGCCCTCTTTCCCTCCTCAAGCTCTTACAAATTCACCCTCTTCCTCTATTTTACCTCCTGTTACTGTTTTAGTTCCTTATCCGATCCCAATTCCAATTCCTATACCCATACCAATACCCATTCCGATTCATTTGTTTGCGAAATTTCGAAAAGAGAATGGAGAAAAGACAACGAAAGAGGAAGAAAAGCCATCGGAAAGTTCGATACCAGAAGACCTGTCAAAAAGGAAAACTTCAAGCCCTACGATGAAGGTTCCTGAGGAGGAGCGAGAAATAATTCAACCGAGCTCACCTTCTACTTCAGTCTTGACATCTACAATTAATTGTAAGAAGGCAGATGAGATAAAAGAAAAACCTGTATACCTAACAACAAAGAGCCCGAGACCCTTGAGAAAGAGGAGACGAATACCTGAAAACTCGGAAGATGTGGAAATTCAATTAAAACGTAGAATGCCGGTGTAAAAAAATTCTTCCAATGCCTTTAGTCTTCTCTTTATATGGTGCTATATATGGTTTATATAGTTGTGCTATCGAGATCGTTTTTAATGTATAATTATGTTCGTTTCTAATATATTTGCCTATCCGAACTGATCGTGAGGTATTAATTATTGTACTTACTCTAGAATTTTAGAGTAAGCAACTCTGTGATCAAACTTTTTGTCGACATTGTTTCACGAATAGTCTCAAAGTAATAAAATATTTTATGACGTTCAATTACTGCGATATTCAATCTCAAAAAACGAAGTTGTTTTTAAATAAAATGAATATTATCACCCTTAGTAATAAAAAGCAATTGAACTTAAAAAATCGAGTATGATGAAACAATTTTATTTGGGTCTTATTGTAGACAAATTTTTTTAATTTCCCGTGACAAATGTATTTCAGAGACTTAACATTTCTTGGTTTTTTATAATAATTCTATACGATTTTTATTGGAATGTAATACTAAAATCATTTTAGTCTTTAACGTTTCTTTACGTATCAGCTTTCTGAGCGTTATTACAAAGAGAAGTATCCATCAAAGCGTTAAAGTACTTTGCAAGATGACACTAAAATATTACATTTAAGATACAACTTCTTTTTAGGACAAAACAGAAGTCCGCGTCTGAAATTCGCATTTTTTAAGTGCATATTACTCCAAAGTACCTTTTTACAAATACTCGAAAACTTGCACAGCCTTAATTTGTTCACACTATATCCTATCTCCTGAGTCACTTCACTGCCAAGCCTATGCTCAAAGTTAGCAATTAATTCTCTTAAAGTTAGTAAAAAATAGATTTCTATGAAACAATTGACAGACTTCCATTATACACGAGGACCAGAATCGGTCGACGCATGAACATTATCAATCTACCCTTCGACCCTCATCACCAATTCAGTCATTGCGTTTGCTCTCGATGCTCGTTTTTGTAGAATATTATTTCTAGTCAACGTAAGGCAAGAGATTCACGCATTTGTAAGGAGGATACTAATCTTTGGCTCTTTGTACTTTTTAACCAGTTTCATAGAAAATAGATTTGCGAAGTATGGTTAATTGTATAGGTCCCAAAGAGAAACAACTCCATCTTTACCAGCTGCAGCCATCAGACCCTTGCTGCTGTATGCCTCGACTTTACACCCTGAATATGCAATATCGTAAATGTTTCCACGATGCTGATTCAGAACTGCGAGAGGTCTAAACGATCTCCATGAAAAGATGCGTAGTCGCCCATCCCAACCTCCTGTTGTAAACACTTTAGAGTCGGGCCTTGAGGCGACGACACCAGTGCCTTCATTCTTGATGGTCAATACAGATTTGAGATTCAGAGTCTGATTCTTCTGTATATCGAAGATCTACGCAGAAAAAATTATGCTTCGATTCAATGTTTTTTAATGTTCTAAGCTAATTATGTTTACTAATATTCTGCTAATATTCTTTAAATTTTGATTGTTACTATAACAGACTTCACAGCACAAAATAATCTCAAAACAGAGGAAATAGGGTGATTTCTTTAAAAAAAAGTAAGAAAAAGCGGAATTTTCTTAAAAACAGAGGAATAAGGTCAAGATTGTGACGCCTGCTATAAAGAAATATACCTCTAATTTATCAGTTGAGCTGCCGAGAACCCCAAGCCTCAGGGTTTCGTCATAGTCAATAGTAAAAGGACATGGTTCGACTTTTAACCAAGAGAGGATACTTTTCATTTTCAAATCCCATAAAGCTATGTCACCACTCTCGTAAGCTGCCAATATCAATTTTTGATCTTGTGTAAGAGGCTTCAATGCCATCAGTCCTCCGAGTTCCTTAGTCTCACATTCAGTTAATTCTCCTGGGTCTAATTCATGCTCTACTTCAGTTGTTTTTTGGGAAAATAATCCGATTGAAGATTTCTTTAGAGGAACGAGCAAGATGTCTTCTGATAAAACTTTGCTCCTAAATAGAGAAATGCGTTTCGTATAAAATTCACCTAAATATTTTTTCAAAGCATGGAAAAGTAAAAGGATTAATAAGATATTTATTTTTTTCGAAACAATGAGACATACTTGCAATAGCTAATAGCTTGAGTCTCGATTGTTTTTTCTAAAATCCAATTTGATCCATTCGCATTCCAAATGTTTAAAGTGCCGCCTTTTCTTTGTGCTATTAGACGTTCGTCCCCAAAAAAGTTTAAAGACAGGCATTGATCGTTACTTTCAGTCAGCCTGGACGTTTCACGATTCCTCTGGAAGGAATACAACAAATTAAATTTTTTAATTGATTATTTTTAAAAGATTCGATATTTAAATTATTGAGATTGTAAATTTTTCCTTTGTATGGTTCCCACTATTGAAACTTTAATGAAAAATATTCCACTTCATTTTACTTAATAAATATTATAAATAGATATTTTTTCATTGTGTTGCGCTATTCATTTTTTAAATAAACCTATGAATACAGATCGAAAAAATGGTAAAAATATCCAATTGTAATATTTATTAAGGAAAATGAAGAAATGGAATTTTGAACTCAATAAAGACCCTTAACATAATGGATACTTTTTAATTTCTTACTAAAATTCTAAACTTCGATTTCATAAAATTTAGTGTGGTATATATTATCTTTTGATGTTAGATACAATAAATATTTCAAATTGAGTCCGATTCTCTTTATATGAATAAATTTTTTATCTTTTGAAACAAAAAATCCTTATAGAACTATTTAAATTGCAGTTTCAAAATGGTGTCAAGAAAATTTAGTTAAATTCACCCAGAAAGATGTACCTATAGGAACCATACAAAGAATTATAAGACATTTATTGCTTTGAATCTGAATAGAAATGTCTGAATGAGAATATGACGACAATAATTATTAGTTTCCGAAAACAGTACTTCTCTAGTTTGTTATTTTTGCTGTACCTTTAGATCCCAGATGTGAATTTTGCCACTTTCGGCTCCAGCATAAATGTGTTCAATATAAGGTGAAACTCTGAATAAAAGACTATGGACGGGACCCATATCTCCACGTAGCAAATAAGCCGGATCGGGAGGAAGAATTGCCATTTTTTCACTGTTTATAAACTCTTCTTTTCTTATTGAACAAACCGGAAAACTTTCACTGAATGCCAGTAGAAGACGGGAGGCTCACGACACGTCGCAGAGAAAAGTAGCTGAATATATGAATTTGCGCCCAACTATTTGCTCATTATTATTGAACTGGATGCAGGAAAGGACGAAGTAACCTACCCGTACTGAAGAAAACAGGAATCTATCAATTTTGAGGACTGTCAAGGCATTTTTGGCGGGACGCGTCGGTCGGACCTCCCGTCTTCTTCCTTTTTTCGTTTATTATGGGCATTTGCCCTTGACTGTGTGTTGCGTGGCCGGCTTTCTAGCAGCCTGGCTTTCTAGCAACTTGTCAACAGATCATCTGTCAATAAACAAAATGACACCTGTTTTCTTTGTTAGATCATGCCTTGCGTCAAAAACTTTTCATAAGGTGGAATTAAGACTTTTTTGGTGAAAATATCTAGAAATATTCGTAAAAACTGTCACATTTTGACTAAAACGTCACTACTTTTCGCATGAAAATCAGCCTTTATAATTCGTGATATGTAATGCAGTTGTGTGAGTATAGGTTTGACCAATGGGAGAATTTCTCCAGTGGTAAGACAAAATGATGCGCGCGCAGGGAGTGCTCTTTTGAGATCACTAAAGGTGCATTTATACCTCTGTCTGCCCGAGCGGTGAGGGCGGACAATTGTCCGAGGCTATTTACACGACCGATTTTCCGAGGATTTTGACTGCGGAAAATGTGAAAATGGCGCAGAATTTAAAATATTGTTCAATTTTAAAATAAAATAAACCAAGTTTTTTATTGTTTAAATTGGAAATTATGATACTATGAGTTTAATTTTTGTAATATAGTGTAAAAATAAACAAAATTCCCAACCCTGAAATGAGTATTTCAGATTTCAGAAACTATCAAGTGCATCAAGTGGATCAAGTGTTTACAGATGAGGTTATGTCATTTCGACTTGTACAAAATTTTTAAAACTGCTGACAAAAATATAAATTT